>RXPK01000693.1:0-109521 GCA_004143645.1 Protaetia brevitarsis
AAAAATTATGGAATATTGCAGGTAGCGGGATTATCTGGGTCTTTAAAACAAACACAGGTATTTAACTGATTCTCAGCAAGGTTCAGAAAAGACAAATCTACAACTAAGACTTAGGATTTTTTATGGTAGCGTCTGAATGGAAAGAGAAAATATGTGCTGAGTATTTCTTGTGGCTTTCAAAAGGATTTCGATTGTGTCGAATATAATACACTTATTACAAACTGCAAAACGTAATCAGAATAGTGATTGTAATTTACCGATTTTTTCATTTACCGGTAAATTCGGTAAATGATAAATGAAAATACCGGTTTACCGTAAATTAGGGTAATTTTTTTTCATGTGTGCCATTAATGGGGATTCCAAGAAAATAGGGTAGAAGTTAGGCTAGAATAAAATATTTTACACAACTTAGGAATATATAGAATTTTTAATAAATATGGTATTTAATTATTTTAAAAGTTTAAAAGTAAAACAAAATATTTAGGCTCAAATATTGTTTTACAAAATGTGCTTAAGGTTCTCATATAAGTGTATAAAATTGCTATTAATTTAAATACGTGAAATGTTGTTCTTAGTATTTATTTTTAAATATTAAAATGACCATCACTGACTCTTTAAGAAAAACGATTTTAAATTGTTTAAAAATCTTGAAAAACTCCAGAAGCAAATAACATATGCTAACTCAACTTTTTTGGAGAGATAAATAAAATCCATACAAAAACCATAAAAATGGAGACAATTTGAAATTGCACTTGGTTGACAAAGGCAGATAGAAAAGTAGAGGTGTTTTGCTTCCTACCGTCCTACCAGAACAAATGAACATTATTTCCGCTTTCCTTTGCGTTGCTTTTCGTTATCCGTCTTGTTTCCATTCTTATTTTCTTTTCAATTCCTACACGTCTTTTTTCAAATTTTTGCTTTTTCGGGCTGATGTCCTTCTCTTTCTGACTAACTCGGGGAATGGAGGTTATACGTTTCTAATCAAAAGTTTTTGTCAGTTTCCTTCTAATATATCTCTAATCTAGGGATTACAGCGGTTCTCAATCTCAAAAGTTTAAATTAAAATTAAAATAAAAAACATCTCCATAAAATTGATATTAGGTATATGTTACTTACACTTACCTGTTTTTTTTTTATTTTCAATGTCCTTTAGACCTTTAAATACATATCTAAAACACATATTCGTAGATAAAAAATTCTGGTATGGATTTTCATTTACCGAATTACCTTTGGTAAATTATAAAAATTTACGAAAGATTTACCGAACGTTTTTTGGTCAATTTGTTAACCGGTTTACCGGTAATCCGGTATATAATCCTTGGTACAGAATTCTAGGCGCAACCGTATCTTGGTTCGCTTCATTCTTATACGACAGAAAATTCAAATTCGTGAAGAATAAAAACACAGAAAGTAATAGTGGAGTTGACATCTATAATCGTCTGTACTGCAGTTGAGATGGGCGTACCTCAAGAATCCGTATTGGGACCTGTGTTGTTCAGTTCGTACGTTAATGATGTAGTTCTCTTCTTCTCCGATGTATATGTAATAGCGTTGCGAACGAAGCTTTCGCCATCATTCACCGCAGATCCTTCGTATCATAGCAGGGCTTCAAGCAGTATATTTCATTCTTTACCTGAGTGAATGAAGCATTGTGCATGAAGCAAATTTTTCATTACGCCTTCACGCGTGAACCGACGAAAGAGTGAAATGATCCTTTTTCTCAAGTGACTGTATGCATTGCGCACGCACCACCTATCAATATCTACTCCGTGAAAAATTGCGAGCGGGCAGTTCCGTTCATGGCATAATTTTGTAATCGATTACATTTTAATATTAAATCAACAATAATGAAGTATACTCATTGGCACTCGTATTTTCTCCGACATTTATTTTTGTGGTCGGTCGAAATAAGGATTTTTTTCAGTGTCGACATTTATAACAAAATTAAAGAGACATTATAATGTATTTTGAAATTTATATGGTCGAAAACAGCACTTATCAAAATAAATGCAGCAACAATTTTCAATTTTAGGTGGTTTATTATTACAACGAATAAAATTTATGATACTAACAGAATGAACCGTGAAATAAAACTAACACGTATGCATATAACGTTACCTACAATTTCATAAGCGATTATTTATTTAAATAACATTGTTCACATTAATAATGCACTTAAATGTTGAACATAAATGCGTAGTTCACTAAAGTAAAAGAAAAATTGTATGAAATAGGCATGTACATATATAAATGTGTAAAATAAAAATAAAAAAATATAGATTCTTATTTAGAAAAAAACTAAATGGCTAACTTTCCACTTAGCAAATTTCTTTTTTGTGTTATAATTTGGCCCATTTTAGAGAATATTCTTTCGCTGAGACAATGAAAATTAAAAGACGTAAATACAAACAGTCCCAGATTTTTACGGTGCACGAAGAAAAATTGTCCAAAAGAAAATAAATTATTTGTTTACTTGCAGTAAATTTAAGATATCTAGATGTATAGAGCAATGTAAGGTTTTTTTTATTGAAAATGTCTATTTTTCGTCCGCACCTGTGTCAATGAAACGCTTTTTATAGTGACTATCCTGTTTTTGTTTCTCAACGGCATACCGCAGTTTTTGTGTGTCAGAAACAAAACATCAGACTATCTGGGATTTTGATGTTACCCAACTATACGAAAAACATTCACTTCCCGCTAAGCACGAAATAAGGAAGATCGCCTAGCATTTAGACATCTGTACCGAAAAATTAGAGCAGTAAAATTGTAATAATTGTGAAAAAAAAATACATTTATAAAACGCAAAATAAGTGGAGCGATAATTGGGAAAGTCCAACACTACCAGATAATAAATACTGGAAGAAGAGATAATTTCCACAAGAGAATAAAGTTGCCTGATATCAAGCGTGTAAATCCAGCAAATTCAGTAAGTTCGAGACAACGGTCGTAAATACCTGAATCCAGAATATATCATTAATCTACCGAACCACTGTTTAATAAATACTTATTTTATATGTAAAGGTCGGCGCTATAAAACAAGTTGAAGGTGCTCCAATGGGCTCACAGTTTTCTCCTGCTTTAGCAAATTTATTTATGGAAAATTTCGAGGTGGTAGCTTTACGAACAACTCAAAAGAAGCCGAAGCTGTGGTTAAGGTAGATGTAGATGACACTTTTCTAATTTGGCCCCATGGAGAAGAAGAAGTACAAAAGTTTTTGACCCATTTAAACAACATGCATCCAAAAATCAAACTTACAATGGAAAAAGAACAAAATGGTCAGTTTTCTTTTCTAGATATACTAGTCAAGAAAAAACAGGATGGTACTTTAGGACATACAATATATCGAAAACCGACACATACAAATAGATACCTAAACGCAAAAATCACATCACCATCCAGCGCAACTCTAAGCTCAATTAACACATTAGTATCGAGATCAGTAAAACTTACCGATGAAGAATACCGAAATTTAGAAGTAAAAAACATCACAGATGCTTTAATTTCAAATGGATTTAACAACAAATCAATAACACGAATCCTGAATAAGAAAAATAAATCAAGAGAAAGAATGGAATATGTAAGCAAAGTTATAATTCCTTATATAAGGGAACAACTGACGTAATTGGTAGGAATATTAAAGACACGGCATTCAAGCAGTATTTACTACCGGAGAAAAAATTTGTCAGGTGCTAAAATCACCTAAAGAATATATTCCTCTAGAGAATCAAGGCGTATATGAAATTCCTTGCGGTGAGGGTTCACCTTCTTACGTTGAATAAACTAATAGGAGGATAAATGTACGTAGAGAAGAACATAAAATTGCGGTAAAACAGAAAACGTTTAACTCTTCTCTAGCACAGCATTCGATATTAACTGGCCATAAGATCAATTTCTATGGAACGAAGATCATTGCTAATATAGAAATTTAAAACCAAGAGCTATTAAAGAAGCAATTGAAATTGAAAAGCGGCCAGAATGCCTAAATAAACCGGATGATGTCGCTTGGAAGAGTGCCTTGCAACATCAGTATATTCGCAAACCCAGTAGGTTCCAGCACAAAAAAGTACATCCGTTACAAACCAAATGGTCATCGGTCATCCACTACAAGAACACATGCCAGAAGTAATTGGTCAGTCACCTGAACCAATAGCACATGATAGCCGGCAACCAGGGATACTTAGATGGCAACGCATAAACATGCCAACTAGTCTTAGAACGCCAGTAGTGACAAGAAGCAGAAAATGGTAGCTGAGATGCCACCGAAGCGTCCTTTAAGTAATCCTCGCTCGGAAGAAAGTACGCGGAGTGACCGAGAAGGTGAATTTATATATTATACACGCGAGAACCTTCCAGTATATGCACGCCTGTAGAAACATATAAAGAAGCTGATAAGAATGTGTGTGCGCAAAGTAGAAGCTTTCTTATTGCGTTGAGTTTCTTGCTCATATTTTGCTAGTCAGGGATTTGTAATCATTGTATTTTATTTATTTCCGTATTTTGCAATGTTTGTCGCGGATTTCACGGAGATTTGTACGAATACCGTGACGCCCAAAATAAAACACGTATATTTTCACGATGACAAGCGAGGATAGAAAATCGGTCCTATCGCAATCTGGCAATTTCTTGTATGTTTCTTGCATGTTTGGACTATATTCTTCGAAAATTGAAATTTTATTAACACAAAACAAATTAAATAATAACTTGAATTACCTCCTATGACAGCCGAGTACCTTCAGAGTTTTGGATATTACTAGCGTCTCTGGCAATTTTTTGTTTAAAATTTTAATAAGGGCGCAGAGGATGAAATAATACAGGAGTGTATTATACAGGGTGATTCTCAGTATATGCGACAAACTTTAAGAGCTGATTCCTGAGAATTATTTTGACCATAAAAGTTCATATGAGTATATGTGCCAAAACGTTTAGTTTTAAAGTTATTGAATGTTTAATAATAAATTATGAACTAATGAACTAACACGATATAATATCACAGTTGGTTCTTCGAAACTATTTGTGTTGAGAGGGAATTGTTTATTTGTCCATTTCAATATTTGTCAATAGTTTTCAGAGTATTCATTCAGTTTATTGCCAGTTTCTGTATTCAAAATAATTACAATGAAATGCAGAGATGTGTGATATGCATTTCGTTTACGGTCCTTGCCAATGGAAATTCGCGTGCCGCTAGACGTCTTTATGAAGAACGACAACCGAACCGTATCATCCCGCCATCATTCTATTGCCCGTCTTCACCAACGTCTTAGTGAAACGAGAAATTTTAAAAAACGGACGACTGATAACGGGCACCCATCTACAGTGAGAACTCCACAAGTTGAAGAAATGGTACTAAATGAAATTGAGGAACATCCCACTACAAGCACCAGAAAAATTGCGTTTGCTTTAAACATTAGTCAGGCCACAGTTTGGAGAATATTGAAAGATCAACTGTTATATACATATCACATTCAACGGGTGCAGGCACTTTTGCCGTCAGATTTTCCGCAAAGAGTTGCTTTTTGTGAATGGATGCAACACAAAATCGCACAAAATCCTGAACTATTTGGCTTAAATATTCTTCACCGACGAGGCTACTTTCTTTAGAAACGCGATTATTAATTATCATAATAATCACATATGGGCTGAATAAAATCCGCACGCACTAGTGAATGCCCGTCATCAACATCAATTCTCTGTCAATGTGTGGGCCGGAATTGTTGGAGATCCCTTGATAGGTCCACATTTTTTACCGATGCGGTTAAATGGCGAGGTATACCGCAATTTTCTTGAAGAGGAGGTACCACTACTGCTGGAAGAAGTGAATTAAGATTACAAATGTATTTTATGCATGACGGTGTTCAAGCGCATTTTAGTTTAGTTGCTCGCGAGTTTTTGGACAATACGTATGCTGATCGGTGAATAGGACGGGGAGGTCCACAGCCGTGGCCTCCTCGATCTCCAGACTTAAATTCTTTGGACTTTTTTCTCTGGGGTCACCTTAAATCATTAGTTTATACGACTCCCATTGAAAATTTCGATAAACTGAGAAATCGTATTATCACAGCTTTTCAAACAATTCGAAATACCCCTGGTATTTTAGAACGGACTCGCCAGTCAATACCACGGAAGATAGAAGCTTGTATTGCAGTTGGGAGCGGTCATTTTCAACAGGTAGTATAAGTTAATTTTGTTTTACTAATTATTTTGTTAATTTATAATAAAAACATTAATTATGTTAAGCTACTATTAAACATTGTAGAACTTTAGAACTAAGCAATTTTGGACATATGTTCTTATGAACTTTTATGATCAAAATGACCCCAGGAATCAGCGCTTAAAGTTTGTCGCATATATTGAGAATCATCCTGTATACACTGTTGAAAATTTTAACACTTTTTTGACTAATTTAATAGTCAAGGAGAGGTCCACACTGTTTTCGTATTTATTTTGTCTGAGAACTATAGAAGTTTTAAATTTGACGAACAAAGAGTAGTCAAGTATTGTCTATTGCTATAGGGTTATTTTTGTCCAACTGACACGTGAATTATAAATACTTCTAGTCACATTTTATTTGATCTAGACTAGACAAATTAAATAGCTGTTTAACTAAATGAATGCGATCTATTGGATGATTTAACAACCGTTTTCTAACACAATGTCTTTTTAATATGCAACTCCTATTCTTAGTGCTATAATATTCTCTCTTAAGACATTTTCTCAATATAAATATATCAGAACACTCACTTCAAAAGTTTTGGTTTCAACTAAACGTACTAATTTTAAAATGATTTTTGAGAACCATTTATAAAATTAAGTGAATGTTTATGCTATTTGATTTAAATCTGAACTAATTACGTAAATAGTTGTTCCCAATACATCTTAATATGTTTAAAATTTTTTATGCCTACTGGAATTAACGTTTAATAACACAAGGTTACACTTTGCAGGTCAGTCACATTGGTGGTTTGTTTGGATACGTTAATACGCAGAACAAACTCGAAAACAGATACACGTGCAATGCAGGTGGTGCGTATAATGCAATACTGTTAAATTAGGTGGGGTTTCTATATTTCTATCGAGGGAAAATTGCTGATTGGTTGATGCTTCTGAATGTCTAGAGAAAATAGTGAATCCTCATATCTGAACAAAGAATTCACACCAAATTCTAGTAATTTCTGTTCTACTAAACACATGTAGTGAATTCGTCTGGCAAAGTTTGTAAAAATCAACACTAAAATATTTGACTAGCGTCAAAATTAACGCCAACAACCGTAAATATTTTCAAACAAGTGTAGAAACAACCGCTTAAACATAAGAATGGTCAGAACTGGGTGCTTTGCAGGTATTTGGTTAAAACCACCCACTTAAATAATGCATATAAATATGGATTGTACCGCTCTGAGGAACATTCCCTAATAAAAAACGGAATATCTGCGCATAATTCGTATTCCATTACCGTAAATTCACGTAAAATTATAATAAAACAAGCTAAGGCATATCTACACGTATGGCGTATGGTGATATAAATATGTAATTATTCAAATAGCCTATTTTCGTGATGGTGTGTGAAACATTCATACACGATGTACGCTGAGTATTGTAAGCAACTTAATTTGCGAACTAGGAATGGCGACTGCAATTGGCATCACACGGGTGAAATGAGTTTTATATCACGAGATTGCTTTTTTTTGCGCCAGTAAAATACGATAAGCAAATATTTTGTGCTATACAATGAGACACATATATCGTAAGCCTGATAATGACAAAAAAAGCGTATCAAAAATGTAGGCATGGATGTTGCGATTCTTTAATATTTCGTTTCGTAGTAATGCGCAGGTTACTTTTATTATAAAACTGCGATATAAACTATTTTACTATTACGCTAAATTATTCACACAATTTACATCAACACGTAGCTATGCAACTAACTTCGTATGTGATACATAATTCAAATGTTGATAAAAATAATTCTGTATTTGCTATTTGATCATAAAGATATCGGCTTCGTCAATGAAACAGTAAGCACATCCCTAAAAAAAGACATAAGTTAAAATAGCAATTCTTTATAGAAGAAAAATAATACAAAAAAGGGCATTTATTTTATGCCCAGTAATCACAACAAAGCGATTATCTAAAATTTAAGATGGTTACCGATCAAAAGTATTGATATTGATAACAATATTCAATGAAATCTACTAACAAACTTTAGAGCTTGATTAATCAAAATCTACATGTATCCCTGCATGTATGATTCACAATAAACAAACTTTATCTTTTGAAGTAACAAATGCTTTTGCTTTGGTGTATAAATAATAGTTACAACATATTTTTAACATCTGGAAATTCATAAAGGAACGTGAATATCGCCAGATGGTAGAACAATTAACCAAATTGATCATATAGTAACTGAGGGAAAACATTTCAAGTATGTATTAAACCTGAGAAGTTATAGAGGAGCAGATGTAGACACTGACCACGTACTTACAAGAGCTAAAAGAAATTACTGCAAACCACCAAACTATGAAGAAAAGAAGATGAAAGAAAAGAAAAGAATAAGATATTCAATGGACAAATTAAAAGAAGAAAATGTAAAACCTGAATATCAAAGACAGATTAACAGAAATATAAGCACTGAAGGGGGGAACGTGGAGGAATATGCAAAGACTTCGAACGGATAGTGGCAGATGGAGCACAGATGTTATACCGGGATAAGAGAGCAATAACGGAACCATGGTTCGATAAAGAATGTAAGGAGGTGATACGACAAAAAGAAAAAGCAAGAATGAAAATGTTACGGAACAATACAGAGGAAAGTAGAGCACAATATAAAAAATGTAGAAAGGAAGCAAAAAAGATATGTAGAAAGAAGAAGAGAGGATGCATCGGAAAACGGATGTAGAAGTTAGAAAACTCATATATCAAGAAACAGATGACAGAATTTAAGGTGAGTAGAGGTTTAGGACGGGGCGACCCACTATCCACTACATTATTTAATATCACCTTGGACGCAGCTGTAGTAGAAAGTGGGATTCTAGCGAACGGCACAATATACTTCACGGCAGTATTATCTGAGAAAATATATCGTCACATGGAAAATAATGAATTGCTGGATGAAGAACAGAAAGGGTGTCGAAAAGGATCACGTGGTTGTAAGGAGCAATTAATTATAGACAATGTAATAATGAATACGGCGAAGAGGAAGAAAGAACAACTTTATATGGCGTACATAGACTACCAAAACGCCTTTGATAGTATTCCACATTCCTGGTTATCTAAGGTATTGGAAATTTACAAAGTTGATGAACATATTTCATATTTCGACATGCGATGACAAAGTGGTATACTAATCTAACGTTGATAGGTCCATCAATAAACGTACGTGCAGGCAAAATTAATATTCGGAGAGGCATCTTTCAGGGAGGTATCCTTGATCCCCTTTGGTTTTGTATAGCTTTGCGACCACTCACTTCCTTATTGAAGAAACAATGCAAGGGATATAAGATAGGAAATCCATGTACTTACTGAAATTAGCCATCTATAGTATATGGATGACTTGAAACTCTATGCCCAACAAAAGAATGATCTTTGTGATCTCCTGGATTGTGTGGCATGTTTCAGTAGAGATATACAGATGAATTTTATGTTTAGAATCAAATGTACAGATAAGTTGCATGAAGGAAGGGTGTTTGGATGGAACATGATGGATATGAGGTAGCAGCGGATCAAGGTATCGTGACTGGAATGGAACCGGAAGAATCATACAGATATTTAGGATATCTACAAGCCAGAGGAATTAATAATAAAACTGCCGAAGAGGAAATAACTGATAAGTACTTTCAACGCCTGAGATGCCTTTTACGCACTAAATTATCAGCTAGAAATATGACCAAGGCCATTAACACATTTGCAACATCAGTATTAACGTATAGCTTTGGGGTTGTGAAATGGACAGAAACGGACCTTAACAACATAGATATAAAAACCAGAGTAAATGCCAGTCGTAATAGAGCGCATCACCCGCATAGCACCATTGAAAGATTTCATCTAGCGCGACGTCATGGTGGGAGAGGTATTCCTAGTGCTTATTCTCAACATTTTGTATAAATAAAAAAAATTAAGAGATTATTTTATAAAAACAAGCAAACACCTTAAAATACACAAAGCTATTGTACAAAGCGATAAGGAAATTACACCGTTGCGATTGGCAAATATATACCACCCCTCTACGAAAAGTTCACAATCCCAAAGAATTACGAGCAAAATGGAAAAATTAGTCGTTACATGACAAATATGTTACAGCCATTGAAAGGCTAGACATCGACACAATGGCTTCACAAGCATGGCTACAGATAGGCAAATTATTTGTTGAAACTGAGGGATATATAGCTGCTATCCAAGATCAGATAATAGCGACTAAGGCCTACAAAAAAAGAATCCTTGGAATTAACATGGAGAACAATTTGAATATTTCCTAGCAAGAAAATGATATCTTGAGAACCGATCGAGTTATATAAAAAGTAATTGGTGTTTTGAGGGTTTGAAAACAAGCAGGGTGAATCAACAGGAGTAAAATATTCTGAGAAATCAAAAATAAACTTTTTTTTCCTGTTTTAAAGTCGATCCGGGGATATATTATATATTGTAAGAAGTCAATAAACCCAGTTTTGGTGGATTTACCCGCGCGAAAAACCGTCCTGTGCACTCGAAAATACGTTAAATTTGCCTATATTAAATTAGATATCATGGTATATACTGTCAAACTATGGCGAAAAGTAAATTACTACAACATTTATATTAAAAGTCAAAAAATGACATTATCTTTTGCAAATCATTTTTTCCTGTAGTGACGCCATTGCTATTGTGTATATTTATATTGAAACAATCCGGTAAGTGCTGCCTAGCGACACATACCGGCTCTGATACTGTAATACCTTATTTACCGGACTCAAATTGATTATGTAAACAAAGATGTATGAAATAAATAAATTTATATGACACCGTTACTCTTTAGAGCCCCCTGTGTAAGAGATAAAAAGTCAAAATTGTCAAAGCAGGGCTCCTGTTTGCCCACGTGGTGTCAACTGTCATCATGTATGCAGAGAGAAGCTGATGCATTAGGGGGCAAAAACAGCATCACGTGCCTGTAAAGATTATTCTAGTTGCTTGTGCGAGTGGTTACTAAGCACACGCGTAAACATTCTCGATCACACTTATGGAAAGGTTTGAAATATAATAACGAACAACATTAAAAATTCCAAATAGAATTTAATTCCAGAAAAAGGATCTTGAAGGAATGACATTGTTGATAATCTGAAGTACCCTTAAAACTAAGAAGCAAGTTACATTAATTATACTGTTGCATCACTGTTCTACATTGTAATTTTGGAAATATTACTTAGTAAAAAGTATTATGAAGTACTCACAGATTATGATCGACAGTTGTTAAAGTAGCTAAAATAGTTTACGGCGAACTTGCTTTCGTCTTACTCAAAGAATCAAATAGGTTTTCTTAAAGAAAACGACAAAGCCAATAAGAGAATATAAATATTTCAAAACAATTACAATCAACTACCAAAACATAACAACAGAAATAATCAAAATAGATGAAAACAAAGTAACATTCTTCGACCAGTTATCAACTCTACTGCAACAAATAATAGAGCAAAACAAAAACGAGAAAAGTATTAAAAGTTTATTTTATAATTAATGGAAAAACTAGATAACTTGGGCATAAGAAATACAGAGAAACATCTAATACAAACATATTTGATAAACAGAATCCAGACCACAAACACTAATAACTCTGAAAGCGACCAACTAACAGCAGAATACGGAATCCCACAAGGCGGGAACCTACCACCGATTTTGTACACAAACGATATATTTGCTACGAAAACACATGGGAAAATTTATGCATACGCACACGACGATATGCCTAATCTATTCAAACCAAAAAACGATCAAAAACTACCACAAACATAGAGAGGATATTAAGAAAATAGAGGAATGGTGTTTTAATAACCTCATAAACAAAAAACAAAAAATATATAGTTTTAACAAAAGAAACGAGAATTCCTACTTTCAACATCAGAATACAAACACCAAATCATTCAGGAAACCACCCAACCACAAAATACCTAGGACTAACGGATACAAAAAAAAACCTAAGATGGGACGGCCACATCAAAGACCTAATAAAGAAAAACACCATAACGATAGCGAGCATAACCAAAATAAGAAGGCTAATACCTGAACATATGAAAAAATCATTATATCATTCTCTTTTCACAATCCCACATGAGCTATATGATAAATGCATGAAAGTAACACTGCAAAAAAGAAAATAGAACAAGCTGCAAAGGCAACAAAAATAAAATTTGAAAAAACTATATGGACTAGACAAAAGAACACCCACACTAGAAAATTAAACGAAAGAACGCGTGAACTAAACTATGGAACACTAACTATCTGTAAAAAAATAATTTTAATACACAAGATGAAAAACGGATTAATAAAAAACCAACACCAAACTAAAAAAACAATAGAGAAACACATAACCATAACACAAGACGACATTCACATATAAGAACTGAAAAAATAGTCAGCAATAAGTATGTATAAAAAGATTCCGAACACAGAAGCTATTGAACAATATAATAAACTGCCAACTGAGATAAAACAATTAAACACACGCACAGTGTAAAAAGAAATCAAAAAAGAACCAAACAAATAAATAACCATTAATTGAGAAAGAACAGAACTAAAACCACCACGGCTTTCAATACTGACAGTCCGGGACGGACCACTCCAGTTGTTCCACTCCATCTCGCTTTTTCTTGTTTTGTATACTTGTTGTTATGAATAAAGTGTTGTTGTTGTTGAGTAAAAATCGTGGTGTGCGCACGAAAATACGTTAAATTTGTTTATATTAAATTAAATATCGTGGTATATACTGTCAAACTATGGCGAAAAGTAAATTACTATAACATTTATATTAAAAGTCAAAAAATGACATTACTTTTGCAATCATTTTTTCCTGTAGTGACGCCATTGCATATTGTGTATACTTATATGAAACAATCCGGTGCTGCCTAGCGACACATACCGCTCTGTAAAACTGTATAAATTATTTACCGGACTCAAATTGATTATGTAAACAAAAAGGTATGAAATAAATAAAATTTATATGACACCGTTCTGTTTAGAGCCCCCTGTTGCTGTAAGCAGACAAAATTTCAAATTGTCAAAAGCAGTGGCTCCTGCTTGCCCACGTGGTGTCAACTGTCATCATGTATGCAGAGAGAAGCTGATGCATTAGGGGGCAAAAACAGCATCACGTAGGATAAAAAACTGAGATTAAACAATTAAACCACGCACAGTTTAAAAAAGAAATCAAAAAAAGAATCCAAACAAATAATAAACATTAAATTGAGAAAGAACAGAAACTAAAACACCACAGCGCTTTCAATACTGACAGTCCGGGACGGGACCCTCCAGTTCCACCATCTCGCTTTTTCTTGTTTTGTATACTTGTTGTTATGAATAAAGTTGTTGTTGTTGAGTAAAAATCGTGCTGTGCGCACCAAAATACGTTAAATTTGTTTATATTAAATTAAATATCGTGGTATTTACTGTCAAACTATGGCGAAAAGTAAATTACTATAACATTTATATTAAAAGTCAAAAAATGACATTATCTTTTGACAATCATTTTTTCCTGTAGTGACGCCATTGTTATTGTGCATATTTATATTGAAACAATCCGGTAAGTGCTGCCTAGCGACACTTACCGGCTCTGATACTGTAATACCTTATTTACCGGACTCAAATTGATTATGTAAACAAAGATGTATGAAATAAATAAATTTATATGACACCTTTAGAGCCTCCTGTGTAAGAGATAAAAATTCAAAATTGTCAAAGCAAGGCTCCTGTTTGCCCACGTGGTGTCAACTGTCATCATGTATGCAGAGAGAAGCTGATGCATTAGAGGGCAAAAACAGTATCACGTGCCTGTGCAGATTATTCTAGTTGCTTCTGCGGTGGATGTAAGAGTGGTTACTAATCGCACGCGTAAACATTCTTGATCACACTTATGGAAAGGTTTGAAATATAATAACGAACAACATTAGAGGTTTATGCTGTAAACTTCTCCTAAACCCCTCACCACAAACTGCACTGTGAAGGGGTTTAGGAGAAGTTTACAGCATTACCAGTACCACAGTTTGGAGTATTTTTGTTATTAAAGGTTATGTTTTTCTAAATAGAATTTAAGTCCAGAAAAAGGATCTTGAAGGAATGACATTGTTGACAATCTGAAGTAACCTTAAAACTAAAAAGCAAGTTACATTAATTATATACTGCTATACTGTTGCATTACTGTTCTACATTGTAATTTTGGAATATTACTTATGTTAGTAAAAAGTATTATGGAGTACTCGCAGATTATGATGACAGTTGTTTAAGTAGCTAAAATAGTTTACGGCGAACTTGCTTTCATCTCACTCAAAGAAGCAAATAGGTTTTCTTAAAGAAAAAACCGCTCGTTCGTTAGTGACCCAGCAGTCTCTCTTTTTAGCACATTAAATTGAGAAAATACCCGGACGACGTTTTCAAGTTTCACCCCGTCGCCTGGCACGCCGGCTGAATATTAAGCGGGATCTTAGAGTAAAGGAGCCAGTCCTCGAACTTTCCTAAACGTACATCATCTCCCTTTATCTCATCTTATTGTTTAGGCTAGGTGCCGGCGTACCGCTTTGAGAAAGTGAAACGTAAACTAGGGCTTCGGCAACGCCTCGGGTCACCCGGAAAACCAATAAGGGATTTTCGCTCCGGAAAATATTCAAAATTCGTCACCCTCATCAATCATGCAGCGGTGCTACGCCATATATATATATATATATAGGCTTGCGAAATAACCGAAGCAAAACAAAAAGGACGAGGATATGGTGTAACTTACTTTTTTTTTTCCTATCCAACTGCGGCGTTCAACGAGTGAAGAAGCGGTGAGCAAGGGTGGGCTTTTATTTGCGAGAGAAGAACATTAACATTAAGATCCTTCCGAGAGGAATTGTTGCTCAATTCACCTAACTAACAATTATAAACAACATTAGAACTAGAAAGTTATTATCGTTAATATTATAACGGGGTGTGTGGGAGGAAATAGTCCAGATTATAAATAACGATTAGGAATCTGCTTTTCCGTGTCGCGACGATCCACTTTCCACGTTCCGGGATCCAAGAGGCTTCGCTCTGATCCTTTCCCGTTTGGAAGGCGCAACGCTACTGCCGACTTTGAACGGTACACGCTATCGACTACCCTCGGAGGCTCTGGGTTACCGCCGCGCCCTCACGCGCGCGTCGAGAGAAGCGTGCGGAAACGGCCGGAGCAGCAGCCGGCCGGCGATTCCGGGACTTCCCCGCCGCGTCTTTATGGGTCATCACGGAGTTTACGTTTCTAGTTTTATGATGGGAGGTCGGGAAATAGTGAGCTCCAACAAAGAATTTAGAGGTGCAGGTAAAAGCGGCGGTACTGCTGCATGTTTATCTTCTCGTTTCCGTGACGTATGTATGTGTACGTGTTGCGGGCGGAAATTATGATATACAGGATGAGTCTTCGCTATGCCGCGACGTGGAAAATGGGATGGGATAATTTCTTTTTTTTTTTTAATGACCAACGGGAAAACTCCCAAAAAGGTCGCAATACAATTTTATATATGAGCCGTTGAAAACCAGAGTGACCTAAGTCAAAAAAATGTATTCTGAGGTATGGAAGCGTAAAGTTAGAGTCTTGTCTAAAATTATTGAAAGAAAAGTCCGAATTATGTTTGCGAAAATATTTTAATATGCATATTAACTTAAATATCTGTAAACAGTAATTAGTTCTTATTTTTAATTTTTTACCATTTTTTTGCAGTTTGAAGACATAGACCATTATGCATTTTAACGTATCATTGAAATGAGTATACACTTGGTATCGGTGGTGTTTGGGAAAATACAAACATTTACAATTTCTATATCTCATCAGATTTTATTGGTATTAATAAAGACAAAATATTGACGTAATATTTATAAAATTAAGCAAAACAAATAATATTTATTCATCTTGATCATATTCAAGAGGGCCATAATCCTCAACACTACTATCTCCAATAATATCTACAAAATATTTCTGATTAACGGGAGGAATAAATTGAAAAAGTTCTTCCATGTTCTTCTTTTTTTATCATTGATTAAGAGTGGGGATTCGTATAACGGAGTTAACACAACATGTTTCAAATTTCGAGGTGCACCTTGTCGTTTTGTTTGCACATCAATTACGTCAAACGGGAAATCTTCATTAAGGGTCATTTTGTAAAATATCTTGTAAGGATGATTTTTTTTCAAAATGTAACCATTGGATTTGTAGCCAGGATACAGGAGCATTATCTTCGTTTTTATATCGACGAGTTACAGACTGTTCCAATGGCTTTGTCGAAAAAAAGTTGTTTTGCTTCATTTCACAAATCGTAAATAGATTTTTTGATCTGCATTTTTTTAATATTGTATACCAATCGTTGGGAACGTATATTGATCGATTCTTAGCATATTGCTCTATTTGGCCAAAATCGCGGTCATTGGGAAGATAAGAATGTCCGGGAACCATGAATTTATGATCAATTACTTCAATATTAGTATCCGCTAAAAGTTTAAGCCAAAACAAACATTGCTTAAAGTTGCGATTTTGACCACCGCATGCATCGCTATAAGCAATAATGTGCTTTGGATTTCCTGCATGTTTTAGTATATGTTTACATATGCATGATCCTATTTCCTGCGTCCCTCGCGATGCAGTTATTTCGTCCCATACGTACATAAATGCATTTTCTTTTTCATGTAGTTCATGTATCCCTAAATTGTAGGCATACATGTTTCTTTTATAGTACGCAATTGAACATGTCAAAACTGGAAAGGGTAGCGTCTTCTGTAAATCAAAAGTAAATCCATAAACATCTTTACCCAAAATAGACAGAGACCTGTCGCTTGTCAAGCTAGATCTTGCTTTTTCAGCTTTGCGTAGATGCAAAATGTGTTCCATATTCAAGCCTGTTTCTTTTGTTCATCGGTTTCACAATCTATTTTTGCTTTGAACAAGTCGCACTTAACACAAGTGTCTTTTGAAGGCACATGAAAGCGCAGATTAAAATCACGATGAAACATTTTCCAATAAACTGCTTCCGTTACAAAAGACATCTTTTCATCAACACACTTCTCCTTGTAAAGATTGTACATTAATCTTATGTTTAAATTAGAATGTAGGTATTTTCTGTTAGGATTATGACTTCGTGTGTAGTGGGACTGATAAGAAGGGAAACTATTGATATGATCACGGATATGTTGCACCTTTTCTTCGGATGTCTTGTTCACAGGTTCGTGCTTTCCTCGTAAATCTTCACCTGGAGATGAGGTACACGCACGTTTTAGGGCTCTTTCCAATCGACCATTTGGTATTTGAAAAGTTTGCAAGAAATACTGTTTACATACATTATGTGAAATTTTGCCAATATTTACGTAATATGTATTTGTTACGGTCTTTGGCATTCTGGTATTACTTCTTGGACGATGCATCTTTACTTCACTTTGTTTAACCAAACCACACATGTACGCATTTTGTGAAGAAAAGTTTTCGATCTTCCAAAAATTCTCAAAAGCTAATTTCCTCTCCCCTTCAGTAATTCTTCTAAAGCAAGTTTTCTTGCAATTACAATTTACGTTATTAAAAACTTTAGCAGGAATAATCTTCTTTGACGTGCTAATATATTCTTCACCTGTATTTCCTTTTCTTTTCCGAATCGATTTAATATGTTCCTCAGGCTCTCTGACACGTTTTCTTCCCATACGTTTTGACTTTGATTGGGCTTGATCACCTAGAGCAAATTGTAGGTTATGTTTTGTGTGCACATTAAAATACTAATTTACTGAAGTACCTGATAACGACGATTCTGAATCCTCCCGCTCTGTTGGTTCGTATTCGCTTCCACTAGCACTAAAGGGTTCTACTTCTGATTCACTAGAACTCATATTTCTAATTTTATCGCAGTACCAGCTGATTGATACTCTTACTACTATACACAATCTGAATCTGATGCTCACTGATACGTTTACAGCTATAGTGGGTTAAGTCGGACTTGTACCATTTTGCCCTTAAACACTAGCGGTAACCTGTTACAGCACAAAAATAAACTCATGATGTTTTATGACAAATACCAAAAGAATATTTTTTTTAAATTGGTCAAGCAATAGACTTGAATGTGGAGAATTTAGCTCTGTATTTATTTTCAAAAACCTTATTTTTTGACATAGACCACTCTGACTTTCAACGGCTCATATAAAACATATTAAAACTAAATTAGAAAACTAAACCGAAATAAAGAGAAAAAGAACAAAAGAAAAATAAACTTAAATCTTATTTAACTATTTGATTATGGCTCAGTGACCTAATCCGGGTGGTGAATTGCATATAACTTAATTCAAATATGTCAATGGAATTAGGTAGCAGATTCAACTCCCTAGCAGCCAAACTCAACGGACAGTTATAGCCATAAGAGGTTCTGTGGAAAGGAGGAGCGAAGAGATCGACATTACGGGTGTGTACTCCTGGTATACGGAAACAGAATTGTGCAAGTAGATCAGGACAATCGATTATGTTGCGTAAACATTTATATCCTAATTTGAGCAGGGCTATTTTACGACGGGCGGAAAGAGGTTCGACATTTACTAGATTTAAACGTTCGGAATAAGTGTATGAATCTTTAGCTATGTTCAGTTTAAACAAGATGTAGTTAATGAATTTTCTTTGCACTCTCTCTATCTTATCCGAGTACAAGGCTGAGTAAGGACTCCACACCGTAGAACAGTATTCTAGGGTAGGGCGAACTAAACTATGGAATATAGAGATGAGTCCAATAACGTTCTTGAAGCCTTGAGTTTGTCGCCTAATGAATCCGCACATCTTGATTGCTTTATACGTGATATCGTTGATATGTTGATTAAAATTCAAGGAAGAGTCAAAAAGCACGCCCAGATCTTTAATTTGATCTACGTGAACGAGTGTAACACCGTCGATTGAGTACGCATAGTGGATAGTAGCCCTCTTCTTTTTGGAAAATGAAATTGTTTTGCCTTTATCGATGTTCAACGACATATTATTATCTTTACACCAAACAGAGATGTTGTTGATGTTTGCTTGTAATTTAATGCAATCCGATGCAGAGGAGATGGAAAGAAATAGTTTTAGGTCATCTGCGAATAATAATAATTTGGACAAATTTATGCGATGTTTGATGTCGTTTATAAATAGAAGGAATAAAATGGGACCCAATTGGCTACCTTGAGTCACACCGGAGGTTACTCGGATTGGGTAAGAAGTCGAAGTTCCTAAGCGCACTATCTGAGTACGATCAGACAGGTAAGGCATGAACCAAGATAAAAGCGTTCCCGTAATACCGTAAGCGCTTAATTTCCACAGTAGCAACTGATGGTCGAACACGATCAAAGGCTTTGCTAAAATCCGTGTAAATAGAGTCGACCTGGAGTCCGTTTTCCAGCGATTCGGAAATAAATTGATGATAAAGTAAAAGATTAGTTTCGGTGCTTCTACCACGAATGAAACCATGTTGTTCCGGGACTAAGTAAACAGCAAGAGTAAATATCATCTTGTCGGCAACAATGGTGACTCGAGCACTTTGCCTAAGAACGGGCAAAGCGCATATTGGGCGATAAGTTATGAACATTTGTCCATCACCCGATTCTATAAAGAGGCACCACGACAAAGCTGTCTTTCCATTGATTGGGAAATATACCTGTTGAAAGAGAATAAATTGAAAAGCAATGAGATAGGTAGTGATAAAGATGGGCTACAGTGCTTCAAAGAAATTAGGGAGAGAAATCATCTGGTCCCGAGAAAAACGAGTTAGATAGGGAGCTTAATTTATCGATCACAATATCAAAATTAATATTATATTATTGATTATGGCGAGTTAATGATAGTACGATGGATTGAAGTAGGGCTTAGTTATGGAGTAGTCACAATACCGACCGACTGGAAATAATCAGCAACATATTGCAACAACTTCCAGATTATCGGAAGAATCGTTGTTATAGAACATTGTTTTCGGTAGACCATGAGTTTTGCCTTTCGAATTTATAAAATTCCAGAAGATTTTTGGATTTAAATTCATGTTTTTTTGTTCAATTTAAAATCAATTGAGTAGTAACAGTAGCGATTTTCCAACATCAACTTCAACAGACGTCAATTTCATGTGGAAAGTTTAACACAATTATGATGCTTTTAAAAATATACGATATATCTACTCTAATCTATTTTCTACTATCTATTGAAACTATTCATGACTGACTGTTACGGTTTTTTTGCTTCGCTTACCTCGAATTAGTTCTCCGCTAGTCTTTTCGACAAGCTTTAGTAACCCTATTTGCTTCTATTTCCGTACTCTACCTTCAGAGATGCTCCTACGTCTTGTATTCTCACATCGTAAACATTATCGTTTAATTTTTGGCTTTCAAATTGTGTTTTCTTTCCCCTGTTTGTGCGGCTTAGCTAGAATTTAGATCTTTTAGTCTCATTTACTTACAGTCAGTTTCTAACACTTATTACGATCTTAGATTTTCGTTTAATTTCTTTCAATTTTAGTAAATTCCTTCAATTCTCGTGTTTTGACAGTTGACGTTTTCGTTTTAAGGCTAGGTATGTTTGTTCTGCACATGCCGGTATTATCGATTCCCACGCATTGATCGATCTGTTCGTTTTGCCCAATTGACCGTCTATTTAGATCATTTTATTTTGTGTTTACATCTTTTCGATGTCAGAGGGCACCTCTATGTCTGTTTTCTTATTTTATTTATCTGTTTTCTGATTGGTTGTGTGACGTTTCCTTCCTTCCGGCTTGCTGTCCATTCTTGGTTGTGGTTTTAGACGTGTTCTTACGAGTACATCTTCCTATTTTGGAAATTTTGGATATTTTCACACATCTGTGGATTTTATTGGAAGATTGCTTGAATTATTCATTGGCCGTATCTTCGCTTGTGTTTGGTATGGAATTTTTGTGAATATCACGACTGATGGGCCAGCGATATTGGGATATAATTTGAGAACTCACGCGTCTGCACCGCCATATCTGTTTCTTTCTTCTTTTCGTTGTAAAACCTCGTTAGTTAACGGTAAGCAGATCTTGTTATTTCTTTTAAATCACTAATTTTGAGGTTTCTGTATTTTTAGAAGTTCTTTTTCAATACCCCTTATTTCTTTGAATTTTGGTATCTTCGTTTTGTGTGAGATTTTGAACACCCCCGTGCGGTTGAGGACTTCTGCGACCTTTTTAAGTTCCTCTGGAGAATCCTACTTTCCTTGAATTAAGTGGACCATCTGCTTCGGATAGTACCGAGTCTGCCCAGACGCTACGATTTGTTCGGATAGGAGAGGATTTCCAAGGCCGTAACAGCTGATTGAGAACAAAAGCTAAGTTTGCACGTTTCCTTTTTATTTGTAAATTTTGTCCGCGTTTAAAATTTTCATTAGTAAATTATCAACCCCGATCACTTAGTTTTTTTATGTTTTATTCAACGTTACTGTAAATTTTTATGTTATATCGAGGACCGGAGGGGTCACTAGTTCAGAAAAATAGTTAACTGTAATATTCAGATATCTTTTCATTTTTTTTAACGACTTCAGAAAATATTTAAAACATCAACCGATTAAATATCGGGCTGTAATATACATGGCGGTTCATTTATCGCTAGTATAATCGAGTCAAATATTTAGTTCTATTTTAATAGTTTATTTTTTTGTACTGTAAAACTTTTCTTAAATTTAAAATTAACTTAGGCTAAGAATTTTCTTTATATAACGTGTCTGAACTGATTGCGTTGGCCAAAGCGTTCGGTGTTCGAATCCTACCGCAGGATTTTCTGTTATAATTTTACAATATTTCATTCTTATTTTTATTGTCTTATTAACTTTACTGATACAGAGTATCATATTTTATTTTCTTGAATTTTATGTCATATTTCATTCTATTTTTTGTCGTTATTAACGTTTACTGATATAGAGTATCACTTTTATTTTCTTGAATTTTATGTCAATAACACCAACTTTTTTTATTAACAATTTTATTAATAAAAGTTTAACTGTTTTATCAGTGAATTCATTCTTTTATTTTTTTGTGTATGAGTTTTTTTGCAAACCGTTTTACCCCTCGAGTTTTAATTATCACCTTGGATTCCTGCTTATCAGGGGGCATGACAGGGTAAGTAATTCTAAGCAGGTGGCGCCGAAGTTTATTATCCATCTTGGGTTTGTATTTCGATCAACCCACTCCCTCGCCGACGAGCCGGCTGGCACCCTGCATGATTGCCGAATATCCACCCACTTCTTCGAAGGTTTGTAAAACGGAAGTGCATCACCTTTTGTCTTTTTATTTTGAGTTCTTGCCTCGCGATTTTTCACGGTACTCAACGTAACTTTCGGTGCCGGAAATTTAGGTAACAGACTCTATACACGGCTTTAGGAAAGCAAAATCGTCTACTACGCCTTTACATGATTTCTACGGTACTGTACAAAACTGAAAATAGGAAGTCTGTCTTGGAGGAAAAAATAAGTGCACTTTTACTTTCTGCTAATTGAGAAAATGATTTAATTGCATGAAGAATGGTAAGCTTTCGGGGAAACTACAGTAACACAGCAGTTGGTTTGCATTGTTATGTACGGGCGTATTCCGTTTGTGGGGTCCGAGATATTAACGAAGAAAGAAATGTTGCTGAATTCAGATCACATACACAGATGGGAGTACCCGAAGGATTTGTTTAGGACCGACATTATTTAACCTGTATATCAATGATATCGTGCTCTTTCCTCCGGATGTATATTTGACGATGTACGCAGATGACATAGCAATCCTTGCCACCAATGAAGATGCAATATCTCTTTCAAATACTTTGCTATGTACGCTTTCAGACTGGTTTGCAAGCAACAGCCTCTCACTTAGCTTGGAGGAGACCAAATGTATGATCTTCCATACCAGAAATCGGCAGACGGAAATGGGAGAGATTGGAGTAAAGGGAGAAAGTCTGCTTGAGGTCACTACAGTAAAGCTTCTGGATATTATTCTTGAGCACAATTTTGTTTGGATTGAACATTGCTTACAATTAACGATCAAATTATCTAGCAAATCTTAGACGTTCCGTTACTTAAGTCGCAGGTAACAATCGGATGCCTTTAAGCACTCTAGTATGCAGAAATCTAATCCAGACTGCAATACGGTATACTCTTATGAAGTTCATCTGCAGCAGCTCATAGAGTTATCTTTTTTGCACACACACAAAAAACAGTTGTTAAATCTGTTATGGGGTCTCATTTTACAGAGTCCTGGTAGATCTATATGTCGGAGGCTAATTTTTTTATCAATTTCCCTGCATATAGATATATTTTTGAGCTGCTAGTTGCAAAAATCATTAAGTTCTTAGGGAAAGTTTTGATACCAGCTGTAGGCAAAATCATAATCGCAAGAATATTATATTTTCTGACGAAAAAAGTTTTGTTACACTTACGACACACTTAAGGTATTGTGGAAGGATAGAAATGTTCGCTCCTATTCTTATTTTTTTCTTCTTTATGCTTTCACCCATGATCATTATTTTTGTTTTAGCCTCATCTATTTTTAATCCCAATTTTTGCCCCTCTATCACGATATCTTGCAGCATTTTTTCCATAATTTTTCTCTGCTTAGTTATTAGTACCACGTCGTCCGCATATGCAACCAATTGCCCTCCTCCTGTTCTAATATTGTTCTTATTGATCCTTCTTGTAATATATTCCAGTGCTAAATTAAAAAGCGTTGCTAACAGTGAATCTCCTTGCCTTACTCCTTTGTTGGTACTAAACTCTTCCGTTTCTCCTTTCTGAGTTATTACACTAGCTTTTGATTGCATCATCGTCATCTTGGTGAACCTTCTAAGCTTAGCGTCTGCTTATCCCTAATTGTTTCAATGCTGACATAAGTTGGCTTCTATTTAGCGAATCAAAGGCCTGTTGAAAGTCTACAAAAAAAAACCTTTCCAATTCCATATTATATTCATGGGCTTTTTCTATTATTTGCTTTACTGTATGTATAGCTTCCACCGTTGATCTTCCTTGCATAAATCCGCATTATACGGTGCTATTACAGTTTTTGCTTGTTCAGATAGCCGACTCTGTATAATTGCTGACACAATTTTATACGCGACACTTAATAATGTAATGCCTCTGCAGTTACTACAATTTTGTTGGTCGCCCTTTTTATGTATTGTTAGGATTTGTCCTTTCCTCCATTCCTCCGGCATCCTTTCTCCTTTCCATATCCTTATCACTAACTGATATATTTGCTCTCTTATTTGGTGTCCTCCGTATTTTATTAATTCTATATTCACCCCGACTTTTAGTATTTCTACAGAAATGTAAAGATCAGTCCATATTATTCCATTTAAACTAATACTATAGGTACTTATAATACAAACTAAATTGAAATAAATATTTGAAAGAACGATTATTTTTGAATCGTTTTATATATTATTGTTTTCACTTTTTTTAAACTTTACTGAACAGTATCTTCATGAAGCAGGATATGTAAAACGAAAATTTTGTAATACAAACACATTAGTGAATGTGAAAGATTTACATACCTTCAAATTTTGATGTTAAATCTCTAAATCCCCAATCTTCTATTAATTCCTGCGTATCTATTTCACAATTTTCATGAACAGTTAATACGAACACAAGTTGTAATAAAAATGACTTACTCCGTTGCAAGAATAGACACGATTGATTAAATCTTACCTGACCATATTCTGCGTAGAACGTGGTAAACACAAAAAAAAACATTGCAGGTGGCTGGAAAGCGCCCGATTGGTTCTTTTAAGGGGGAATTGCATTTGGTAACTTTAAATTTAATCCCTTATTTGATTTAAAGAAATAGATTTAATACCGACAACCAAACTTCTTCTTTACAAATCAATTTAGTTACGTTAAGGCAAATATTTCAACAACATTATTTGCTTATCTCAAACAACGTTTTATTTGGTATTTGATTGAAGTAAGAATTTTTACATTTGAATCAACAATATAGGATAACAAAATAAATTTGTTTGCGGCAATTAAATCCGTTTTTCCGTGTATAAGAAATACGTTACAGCAAATTACCGAAGTACCCTTTTAGGAAGGTGAGTTACTTACATTTGCTAGGCAACATGTTTTAAAATATGTAGACGTATCTGAGTGTGTAGTTTTAGATTTTCTGTCTGCCTCTAATACTATGTGTCTTTGTACTTATACAACGTGTCTGCCTAAGTTCGCACCATATGGAAAACTTTTATATTATTAATTTTACGAAAATAATTTATTCTTCATAAAAAGTTCTGCATGTTCTCAAATCTCAAATACAATCATCAGATATCAATTTTTTTCAGTCGTATACGTTCAAATATGCAATTACATCCAATTACATGGAAAAAATCTTTTGTTCTTTTTTTATCTACAATAACAATGCAAACGTAACTGTAACTGTGGTTACGTGAAATCTAGGGTGCACTGATAAACAAATGATTCCTTGATAGCAAGAAATTGTTTGACAGTGAACGTAAAATAAAATTGGTTAACGTGCCGGTGACATTTAGTGTGGAAGAAAAAGTAGAAATAGTTTTAATCGTTGGTGATAATTATAAATCTTATCGTGAAGCACCTGAAATATTTAACAACAGACATCCAGAGAGAAATACACACCATACATCAGTAATGAGAATTATGGAAAAATTCATCTCATGTGTAGATGTTAATAATAAATTCACAAAGAAACGTCGGAAACCTGTTGCAAGTGAGGAGATGGAAGTTAAATGTAATGTTATCTGCAGTGGAAACCCCTAAATTGTCTCTGCGAAAAAGGGCATCTTCGCTTCCAGATAAAATTGGTAAAGATACAATAGCAAAAATCTTTCAAAAGAACAAGTTTCATCTATATAAACCACGATATATCCATACTTTAAAACCTGGAGACTACGACAGACGACTAGAATTTTGTTTTCTTATCCAAGGAAAGCTAGAAGACGATCCTTTTTGGGCTAGGAAAATATTTTTTTCTAACGAAGCTACATTTACATCTAATGGAACAGTGTCTTCGCAAAATTGTCGATGGTGGACTAATTCCAATCTTCACTTTACGATTAAAACTCGCGATCAATATTATTTTAAAACTAACGTTGGGTGCAGCATTTATAAGGATAAAATAATTGGCCGTTTTTTTCGACAATCTATGACTTCTCAACGATATCTAATTTTTTTTACAAAATCAGTTGCATGAATTTCTTCGTGGTCTTCCAAGAGATGAACGGCTACAGGTATGGTACCAGCAGGACGGCGCAACATGTCATAGTACGCTGGAAGTAAGGCAATACCTTGAAAATATCTTTAATGGAAGTTTAATTCATAGATATTCCGATATTTTTTGGCCAGCTAGGTCGCCAGATTTAACCCCATTAGATTTTTTCTTATGGGGTTACTTAAAAGAACGGGTATATGAACACAAGCCATTCACAAACGTAGAACATTTGGAAGCAATTATTACGGAAAATATTCAGGGTGTAACTCCGAATATAATTAGAAATGTATTGAGGGAATTTTCTTCTAGAACGGAAACCTGTATTGTAAGAGAAGGCAGATACGTTGAAGCACTAGTCAATTGATGATAAGCTAGATATTACACGTTTGTTACGCAATTAACATTATTAGCACTGTATTTATGTAGTTGTAAAATAAATTAATTTTGTTATGTATGTATCATTTATTTTAATGCATCATCAAAATAATACAACATAGAGGTTAAGAGACGTAAAGGTTATCAAATTTGTAACGAATAAAGAGATAAGAGATAAAAAGTTGCCGACATTTTCAAAAATAAATTAACTTTACTGTTGGACAAAATTAATATTTTTTGAGAAACCTCGTATACGACTGAAAAAAATTGATATCTGATGATTGTTTTGAGATTTGAGAACATGCAGAACTTTTTATGAAGAATAAATTATTTTCGTAAAATTAATAATAAAAAAGTTTTCCATATGGTGCGAACTTAAGCAGACACGTTGCATATATTCACTCTACAGTTGTATCTTATAACTGTGCTGGTATTTCTATTTGTACTTTATTTTTATTGACAATGTATATAATTTGTTTCAACGAATGACAATAAACATTACCGTTATTATAAAATAAAGTGACCCGATTATATGCAAAGCTTCCCATAGCATTTGGTGTTTGGTCACTTGTTTAACATAGATTGGACCCTCCGTAGACATAAATAGCGAATGTCATACATGTGTGCGAGTGTTTATATACGTTGCTTTACCGATTTAACGGACGTTGCCCACTTATTTATATTTATCCGTCAGATTCAAAACGCAACCGAGGTTTCCATTATATTCTATTTACGCCCTATTACAAAATAATCCGCACGCCCCCGAATCAGCGCGCGACCCTCAATGGAAAACCGCAATGAAAGGAATAATAAATTATATTACCCCACAGTTCATCAGCGCGCAACCCTACAATCGACGGAAACTTTGCTTCGGATTGTCCGACGGCAATGCGCCCATATGAATCTTTTAGTTGTTTTCGTAAGGTGAACAGAAATGTTTTTTTTTCTCGTACACAATTTGTGTACAACCATAAAAAAATATAAAGCCGGCCAACTGAAAAGATGAATAGCGAACAGTACGTATTGAGTAGACGCCAAACAATGGAAACGTTCTAATCAAAATATTTTTTAACCACATCTCTTAAAAAGATACAAACATTCTTCGTAATTAGTACCAGTGTTCTGAATTATTAACCATAGAACAATATACTCCACCTTTAGAATGCGCTCGTAGAGTTTCCTACCCTATTCTATTAAGATAACTAAAATCACCAATTTATAAGGGCAGGTATTTTTGGAATTTAAAGCAGAATTTCAGTGTGTTACACTCCCCGTATGTGCGATGGGGGCGATATATGCGGTTATTTGAAAATCGTGTTGACATCAGCGAGGTAAGCGCAGCATGATCTGATTTTATAATAAACTTCTTACCAAGTAGATAAAATCGAGGTATGCTTACTGCAGACACAACAGTTAACATCTCTTTCTCAGAAACTGTGTATCTCATATCGTAGCTCTTCAGGATTCTTGATACAAAACAAATTGGTTCCTCTTCATTTTCCCTATTCCAGAAGCCTGGCGAAGGGCTAAAGTCACCTTTATACCAAAAGCAGGGAAAAAGGACATTACGCACCCTAAATCCCACAACCTATCAGCCTCAATCATTCCTTTTGAAAACGTGTGGAAAAGTCTGTAGTAACTAGTATCATTGAACAACCATCTTGGAGCGGTGCCATTGCACCCATGTCAGGCATGCCTATCAAACAGGCAATCCACTGTGACTGTATTAGTGAGCTGACGAACTAAATCAAGATGCCCTGACGAAATAAAGAAACCGTACAGTGTGCGCCTTTCTAGACATAGAGTTGCTTTTGACAACACTCCACACGAGTCTGTCAATAACATAATAATAGGGGGTAGATGGCGTGACTTCTAGATGGATCGCAACTACTTCTACCAGGTCGGTGGAGGCGAGTGGGCATTGAGACCATCTGTTAAATACGACCAGAGGATGCCCACAGGGGAATACATCCCCACTTATGTGATCCTAACAGTAGACGAACTCTTATGCGGACTGAACGGATCTAGGCATACTTTATCAAAGTATGCTTGATGATATTGTCATATACGCAAGAGACAAAGTTGAGAATACCCTCTGTGACATAGTTCAAAGAGGTTTGACTTCACGAGAAGATGGTGTCAATCGATGGGACTCAATGTCAACCCCACTAAGACTAGCATTTACCAGGGAAGAAAAGCCAATCTTAGAACCATAAAACTGGATGGGCAAAATATAGACTGGAGAGCGGAAGTTAAATATCTAGGCCTTACCTAGACAATAAACTTCTGTGGAACAAACATGAATGAATAACCAACAAGGCCAAAAGAGCTCTGATGGTTGCAGAAACTTTGCAGGAAATAATTGGGATGCCAACCCAAAAATACTGCTTTGGATGTATACAGCGATAGTGAGACCGATCATCACCTATCCTCCATTAGCATGAGCAAAAGAACTAATCTGGCCACCGCGAAATAACCCTCTCGAAGTCATAGATTAGCAGCTTGTATGCATAACGGGGGCTATGAGAACCTGCCCAACAGCAGCTATTGAAGTATATTGGACCTTGCCCCCCTCCACATGTAGTAGAGGGCGTGGTAAAAAGAACCGCACTTGGAATGAAGAATGTTAGCATAGGCTCAATCTCCTGACGTGATCCAAACCTGGGATATGCCGCGGGATGATATGTTAAAAAAAAATTAGCTTGTGTGAGAGATTCACCATAAAGCTAAGTAACAGGAGCGAGGTGGGATCATAACCATCTTGAACTTGAATAGAAATGCCATCAAGTGGTATACTGATCGCTCCAAAACGGCAGAGGGAACTGAATAGGAATATATGGCCTAGAACTACATATTTCGAATCTGGAAAATACCAAGTATATATCAACGGAAATACACGCTATTGAAAAATGTTCAGTTCATTATGGATAGAAACTATCGGGAACAGGAGATTATCATCGTGTCTAATAGCAAGCAGCCATCAAGGCGCTGAACTCATATGAAATCAGCTCCAAAATGGTCTGGAATGCCTAGAGGAAGCTAATGAGCTAGCAAAAGAAATAAAATAACCCTCCTTGGTTCGCGGTCACACAAGAGTGAAGAACACGAAATAATGGATCACTCGCAAAAAAAGGGCTGGAAATGCCTTTTTGTAGGCTTGAATCCTTTTGCGGGTTAAGTAGCAGTACAATACTGAAGAAACTAAAAATGGAAATGGGAGCAGAGAAAATCCAGTTTACTGGGAAAATCTCCAGGGAATAGCAAAGTAAAATTCTCTGGGAACTTATAACCAGAAGAGTTTACAGAATGCATCAATCTGAGTAAAGAACAAGTTCGCATATTAACAGGAATACTTTCAGGCCATTGTAGACTGAAGGACATCTGTAAGCTTGGATTGGAAAAAAGATCCTGAATGCAGATTTTGTGGGGAACAGGATGAAACATCCATCCACCTCCTCTCAAACTGCAACTCGAGGGCACCTGGGAGCATGTGAAATCAAAGAGGGAGACTTACCTAAACTAGGGCCCTCTGACATCCTACACTTTCTAAAAGGAATGAGGATTGGAAGACCAGCTGTAAAGCAGCAAGAATTAGGGACACAATAGATCTTTTAGGTCGCAGTGTAACACCACCCTTCTATTTACATATATCCTCTCCATTTTGACCAATCTGAATACGAACACCACTTATGGCTGTGTCACTGGCATCGACACGTAATAAGAATTCCTTACTAAAATCTGGCAGAAGTAAACATAATGACCTATGAAATTCTGACTTTACACTCTCAAAAGCAGCTATTCTCTCAGCTGTCCAACTAAATTCCTCATTCTTGCACAACAACTGAAATATAGGTGCACTGATGTGCGCCAATCTTGGAACAAACCTCTTATAATAATTTATTATTCCAAGAAATCCTCTCAATAATTTAATATTACTAGGTCTAGGGTGCTTCTTGATGACTTCTAGCCTAGATTCATCAACTCTTACATGATTCTGCGATAAATCATACCCAAAAACTTACTTCACGTTTCATTAAATTCACACTTCCGAGGTTCACTTTCAGACCATTCATTGCAAGAACCTCAATAACTTTACGTAAATGTAAAAAAATGCTCATCTAAATTTTGCTTTAAAATTAAAATATCATCAATATAATGCACTACAAATGAATTAAATTGTTCTAAAATTTGTTGCATAGCGCGTATCAAGCGGCAGCCGAACTACTCAAACCATAAGGTACAACCTTAAATTGATAAACATTGCCATCATCTATGAAACCACAAAATTGCTAGATGCTTTGTTCAAAAGTGCCAACCAAAAAGAGCTCTTAAGATCTAGTTTCGTAAAATAATTTGCATTCGTACACCGTGCTAACAAAGTTTCAACCGTGATCGGAGTCTCAAACTACGGTCGAGTGCGCTCGATTAGACGTCGAGCGTCGAGACACAGACGGATGTCTCCATTCTTCTTCTGGACGACGACCAGAGGATTGACATACTTTGTGACGCCACGCTCAATCACCCCATCTCGGAGCATTCGGGCAATCTCTTCTCTCACTTTATCTTGCATGGCTTTGGGAATGGGATAATTCTTGATCCTGAAAGGCTTTGACTCGTCCACTTCAAGAGAGTGCTCGTAATCAACAGCAAAACTAGGGAATTTATCTACTAAAGATACATACTGCTTCAAAATTTCTTTACTTCCATCAATTTCACACATCACAATCGATTCAATTTCATAATATCATCTCGGGATTCTATCTGGGAATTTTTACTTTCTAACTGTCTCTAACTCTGATTCTCCAATAACTTCAACCTCATTATCCTCTTCGAATGAAACATCACTTTGTATATCATCACCTCTTACAACTTTTGCGCAACCTTGTATATCATTCTTGAAACTATTGTCACTATTTTTCATTATTAACATTATCATTTTCCTTTTCTCTGCTTAAATTATTAACTACTTTCTCCTCATCTGGAGTATCCAAACACCAATTAATTCTATCCCCTCCTATCTGAATAAAGTTCTTTTCTACATCAATAATCGCCTTCATCTTATCTAACAAATCAATCCCAATAATTCCGTGTCTACGCAATCCTTTTACAGAAATGAATTCTCCCAGAAATTTCAAATTGTGAAGTTATAATTAAAATTTTTATTGATCACAGCAATCACTTTCTTAGTAGCAGTACAATTGTGATTTTTCGTGTTGGAATGAATTTCCCTAATTCTCTCTCTCTAATACCTTAACCACTTCTTCATCCAAAAATGAAGCCTCACTCTCAGAATTAACAAGACATTTATAAACATTATTACCAACATTATTCGCACCTCGAAACCAGTCAAACAAGGACCGTACACGATATCCACGTACGCAAAGTGTGATAACACGAGGTTATTGCATGATATAAGTCTTATTGATTCGTCGAAGCATTGCCTATTCACATAAATACATTTAAGAGAGTGTATAGTTTTTCCGACCATATGATAGGTGTTTTGATGAAATCGCAGCAATAAGTCCACATCGAAGCACAGGTTTCTGACGTACATCGACGGCATTATTCTCGTTGGTATTATAGATACAGCCAACGAAGAATGGACATAAATATGCACATGTTTTGGGCCAAAAACTATGGCTTGAGTCTTCGCAGAGTTAATAGAAAGTTGATGCTCATCACGGTACTCGCAAATATTCTCAAATCCTCGTTAATTTTTCTCTGGGCTTCCACAAATTGAGATAGTCTAAATGACAGATATAGCTGGGTGTCATCAACGTAGAGGTGGTATTTACAATGTTTCATTACAGTTGACAGGTTTGATGTGTACATATGGAGAATGAATACGTGGACGCTGCGATTCGGGTCTCAGGTAAGACTGTAGGAGTTGTAGAGATGTAGATTATGTCATTTTTTATAACAACTATGCACAAAATTTAAACTAATTTGTAAAAGGAACATTGTACATTAAGGTAATGATAATTCGATATTAATTATACAGGGTGTAACAACGGTAGTCAAATGGCAACAATTTTTGGAATGTTTTATATGAGTATATGTAGACGAATTAGATCTACAATTTAAAAATAATGTGCAAGATACAGAGTGTTCCAAAATTTAACAGTGCATCAAAGTTATGTTTTTCTTAATGGAACGCCCTATATTTTATGGCATTTTTGAAGTGTACACTAAAAACTAGAACAATTTTATGTAAGGTTCCCTACCCTAATTTTTATAGTTTATGAGATATTTCAATTTGTTTTGCAAGAAAAGTCTAGTACCTCGGAAACGAATTAATTTAGAGAAGTGAAATGAAAACCGTAAATAGCAGATCCTTAGACTGATTGAATGCGACATTCAACGTTGTCCAGTAGTCTACAGGATTTTCAAGTATATGTCGTGAATTTTACTCGTGCGTAAATTTACTATTTTAAATGGAACACCCAGTATATTTTTACGTTGATAGATAGGAACTTTTATTTTCTTTAAACTAGTATTAGGAGTCCAACTATTCTATAGACTGGCACCCGGGGTTCGGAAATTTAAGTGTGTATTTTTATTTATTCCAAATCAGCCTTGTCAAAACAATGATAGAGTTTCCACAAGTCCAATAATTGTTTGTATCATTTTATTTGGTCAGTTGTGTATAGTAAATTTCATTTATTTGTACATTTTGCGTGTACCTGTATTGTATAGTTTATTTGCTAGTTTTTTCTTTGCGATGTTTGCGGTCATCGCACGCAGATTGTAAATTTTCATATATATATGAGAATGTTACCTTAGAGCCCGAGGATTATCAGATAGACGAGAGCGCGTATAGTCGTGTTTGTTGTTTTGGTTACCGTTTATGGTAATCCTTTTCACGTTTAAGATGGTCGTTTTTTGATTTTTAAAATCGTCTATCTAGTAATTCTTTTGTTAAATTGTATTAGATAGGTGTGCACATACATGTAAGGCTTTTTAATAATATTCGTTTTAGAAGTAAGCGCGTTTAGAGTTTAAATTTTCCGTTTTTTTTTTTTGTAGTCATAATTTAATTTTAATTTTATCACCTCGGGTAGTGAATGAAGCTGTGAGCTTGTTTTTAAATTTTATTTTGATTTTCTTGTTTCTCTACGTCATTTGATTAATTTGTAGTTTGCTTTGATTTTTGAGACCACGTGGATTTTTTGTGGTACTAGAAAGTCCTTCTAGAGCGAATTCACCATTTTGTTTGTTGAAGGATTTGAATTGTCCTTCTTAAATTTTAGATTCACGCAGGGTTTGTTTTAATCCAGGACCTTCAGTCCATGGTTTTTTTACCCCTGTTAATTGTAATTAAATGTTTTTTTTTTTTTTTCTTTTTACAATAAAAATCTAATGATTGTAAATATCATTTTAAAAATCACTAGTTCTTTTATTTTGAATCAGCCATTTCAAATTTTTGGGGATTGTAAAGAAAGTAATTTTGCACGCCCACTATTAATTTTTAAAAAATTTACTCTGAGATTTAAGAAATCTCTGGCGCCTCTTTTAAATGCATTTTTGCTGAGCTAGCTAAATTAATCTTGTCATTTTTAATTTCTCTTTACTTATATGCTTGGACCATCAGTTCACAGCAGTATTTATACTAGTTTTTAAGTTATTTGGGTTATCTTAGGTGGTCTAAGTAAATTGTCATTACCTTAATTTAATCTAGGTAGCTGGTGATTTTTTTGAATGTGTCAATTTGACGTGCATTCCGTTAGCACCATGTACGCTTTCATGGTTGCAAGAAAGAACTGATACGATTTAGTTGCTGGCAAACAAACTTTGTGAATTTTAACTGTCCCTAACTTTGTTATTTTAAATGGAACATCCGGTGTATTTTTACATTAATTTATTTAATTAATTTTATTATTCGAGGAAACTGTATTGTTCATAATTTACCTAAATATCATAAACGCTAAGAAGTATATTCAAACTAAACAAAAGAACAGTAAATATTTTTGTATAAAAAGGTATTAACAAACGATTTTTGTATGTATCTATAAAATAAAGGAAAAAAACGCAATAAAATAAACGAAAGGGCACTAGCATAATTGCCATTTTCTCCAATGCACAACATAACTCCTTCTTTAAATGCTCTTCTAACGTTCCTCAGCATATTTGATGTTATCTCTTCCGATCCACCTATTAGGAAATTTTCAATGAAGGTAGTTTCTGACAGACCGTATGAAATGGGCAGGAGCGCCGTCTAGTTGAAACCACATCCGGTTTCTAATACTTAAGGGAATGTTTTCCAAAAGGTCCCCAAAAGTCTCTTTTAAGGAAACTTAGAAATTCGTTGCCATTTAGGTGTCTATTGAAGAAATGTGGACCAATTACATGATCGCCTACAATGCCTCCAACACGTTCAACTCCACCTACGCTGCCAGATCAAGGATGGAAATTGTGACAGTTACTAGTCCGTTATTATGAAATGTGGATTCGTCAGTAAATAGAACATAATTAAAAAAATCATTATCTTCTGGGTATCTATCGAGCGCCCACACGCAAAAAACAACTCTTCGCTCATAATTCATAGCTTGGTGGTGTTGAAAGTGGTAGGGATGGTATTTGTGTTTTTTCAGGATCTTAGATACACTCATGTGACTTATATCCAATTCCTTAGCAATCTTTCTTGTGCTGCTATGTGGTTTTCATGACGCTCCTAATACACAAATTCATTTTCTTCGCTTACAATTGTTGTTTTATGTCGCTTTATGTAAGCAAGGTTACCTGTGGTACGAAATCTGTCCAACAGTTTTTCAAATACCCTTTTATCCGGATGTTTTCGATTAGGGTCCTTCTGCGCATACACCCGCATTTTTTTTACAGTTTTATACATAAGGTAAGGTCAGGTAAGTGTGTAGTAAAAATTGCATAGTGTGAAGAAAATGTAACACTGCTCATATAATAAGACATTTTGATAAATTTTACACATAGAAGTACGTGATATATGCCCAGTTGTAAGCCTTCAATGGATAGGCCTTTTATAATTATTAACGGTTTACTAGAAAAAAAAAGAAATTTTGAACAGTGTCAATACTACACACTTACCCAGCAAAATGGGGCAAGTGTGTAATTGTTTTGCATTTTATATATTAATAGCATTATCCTTTCGCTCGGCCAAGCGTGCAATACTATACTGATGCCTTTTTAATAAGGTATGATAAAATAACAAGATATCTAAGTTATTACACGTTAGAAAAATGTGAATTTTTAATTGTGAAACTAGTATGAAGTTTAGTACATTAGTAATATAACAGAGGATATCCTTATTTTAATTTTAAAAATAAATGTAGCCAATCTACACACTTTGCCCCGGTTACACACTTACCTGACTTTACCTTACAGTGATTTCTAAAGAAAAAACAATACATTTATTCTGTAACATCAAAATAACTTCTACATAATTGATTAGAAAAAGCCCGCAAACCAAGAGAATTCAGCTAAATAATTATTACGAACAAAAGAATTCACAAGCTTACATTTACATTTAGATTTATTATTTTTATTTTATTATGCTCTAATTGATATCTCGATTATGCATATTATTAATTTTTTTTTGATATAAAATAAATCTAATCTACATTACACTTATAACGAACTAACTTACGTAGATTAAATCAGTTCGTAATGAATAATTTACCTTAGGACTGTGGTATGAAAGATCAAGTAGCAAGCAAATATGTACATAATTTAAATTGCAAAACACAGGAGCTTATAGGAAGTGCATTTAAAAAACGTGTATGTTTTTTATACAAATAAAAAGGAAACAAAAACAAATTTTTACAGTTTCATTCAATGAACCTGAACGTTTTACCGTTTTATTATGGGTCACGTGTTTTCGATTACACCACTAGTTGCTGTCATGAAATCGAAGCGCGTCGGCAGATGGAGTTGCAATCGCAAAATGAACGATGAAATCGATTTTGAAAAGCCATCACATAGACACGGAATGTAGCACACGTACTTGTGTCTCTACGTAAATATTCGCTGGTGTATCGGAGTCATGAAATTTCCCATGGGGTAATTTGATGCAGTTACTGCGTAAACACGTACTAGAACGTCCAATAGAACGGCTCATTTTAAAGCATTGCAATCGCTGTGTCGTCGGCATTGTATATCAAAGTTTTTACGGAACATTTTCGTAACTAAACTGACTACTTATAATGTCTTGCGGTTTGTATGGTCAAAATTAACTTGGATGCTAAACACATTAATAGTGAAGATATTTTAAAGTTGATATGCCAAATTAATATATTTGCATACACATAATGTGTTGAATTCACTAGAGAGATATTAAAATTAATCACTCTCAGAAAGTTCCAGACTTATAAACACGAATCTCGTCTTACCAACACTATGAGCTTTAGCTGATATCATTTACTAATCCACTTATACACACTTTTAGTAAAATAATACTTAATACTATTGCTGTTGTTATCCGATAAAATTGAGATCCGGATATCAGAATCTTAGGAATTTTAAAGTATTTAAAAATTCAAAGCTAATTATCGTTGTAAGTTGATGACTACCTTATGAATAGCATATTTCTAAATCAAAGTATTAAAAACGCTTACAATTTCTAACTAAAATTTTAATGTCAAACATACAACACTTACATGACTAATCTTGAAGAAAGTATAAAATTAAATTCCAGGGATTTGTAGAAGTGTCTCTTAGTGATAGCCGTAGGACTGCACGTATTCCTGCAAAGCTCTTTGGAAATACCAATGAACTTGCTGAACCTTTCTACAAGGAAAATGTCTTCGCAAAAACTTTTTCTGATGTATATCTCCCTAGCCATGACACGGTTTATCCCACTGCCCAAACTTTTCCATCTTTTACATTATTTCTTATTCTCTTACCTTAATCAATATCTACCCTTGCTAATAAATTTAGCACATCCTTCACAGTGATTTATAAGAGCGTCTTATAGTGTATGGTTGGTTGTCTATGTTCTTAATTCCAGTTATCGAAATTACGGGAAAAAAATTGACAAAGAATTCTTTTTTTATCTTAGAAATGAATTATAAATTATCGGCGAAGGAACTTTTTCGAATTTTATTGTATTTTGTTTTAAAAGAAACAGCTTGTGTCCCATTAAAGCCAAAATAGGACGGTTCATAAAAATTGGCAGTAATGTTTTAAGCATATCTGATAAACAAAAATTAAAAATATGCCAAGAATAAGCTTTACGCAGCTAGCGTTTTTTTTTTTTTTTTTGGAGGAGGGTAAAATTTGAATTTAAATTTAAATTACTATTTTGTTTCTCTCTTTCGGGCAGCACAATCCTCTGGCTTAAACTTTTTTCTATTTTTTTACTTTGGCAACTTAGTGTGTCCAGCACTATCTATTCCTTGTCTGTTGTATCTGCTTCTACTGTAATCTTAGCTTTGTCCACAAAATTTATAGTTTTTCATGACTATAAAGCACATTATTTATTTATTTTTTTGATTTAATGCTATGTAGGTTAACCCACTCCTATTTTATTTGTAAATACTGCTGTGAACTGATAGTCCATGCATACAAGTTTAAAGAAATTAAAAATGACAAAATTAATTTAGCTAGCTCAGCAAAAATGAATTTAAAAGGGCGCCAGAGATTCTTACAACTCAGAGTAACTATCTTAAAAGTAATAGTGGGCGTTTGCAAAATTGACTTTTTTTAAAATCCCCAAATTGAAATGGCTGATTCAAAAATAAAGAATATTTATAAGATGATATTTAAAATCATTAACTTTTATTGTAAAAGAAAAAAAAAAACATTTAATACAAATTACAGGAAAAATTAAAACCATGAATATAAGATTCTGGCAAAAAACAAACCTGCATCCGACTCTAAAATTTAAAAAGGACAATGCAAATCCTTTAGCAAACAAAATGGTGAATTCGTTCTAAAAGGAATTTCTTATACCACAAAAAATCCACGTGGTTTCAAAAATTCAAAGCAAACTACAAATTTTAATTCAAATAACGTAGAGAAACAACCAAAATTAAAAATGAAATTAAATCAGCTCACAGCTTCACTTCACCACCCCGAGGTGATCAAAATAAAATAATTTGAAAACTACAAAAAAACGGAAAATTTAAACTCTAAACGCGATCGCTTCTAAAACGAAAATTATTAACGGGCCTTATACACAAATTGTGCACAACGATATACAACGCCAATCAACAAGCGGAGATGTCTGAATAATGATCAAAATTAAAATAATCACCGAAACAAATCTTTACAAATGAAAAATCGTAAAATGGAAGCAATGAGCTCAAAATTTACATGTACTTACATTCGTGAACACTCATTCAGACTCTGAGCCCTTAAGAGGCCTCTCACCGCGTATACAAAACAACCGACCGACTGCGCGCGCTGCAACAGCCGCATCAATCATAGAATACGCCTTATAAGAAGGACCAAAACAAGATAAACTAATGCTAAACATATAATCAAAGAAAAATAAACTAACTAACTGAACAAATAAATACATCCAACAAAACTACTAAATTCAAAGCAAAAATGTAAAAATAAGTGAGAATTTGCGCGCGGCAATGCCAAAACTTGACCTTGGAAAATTAACAGCATAGAGTTCAGACAACCGGGGAAACATGCCATAGCAATACGTATATAAAGTGCTGTAGTGCTTTTTTGCGCGTTTTAGGGCTGTCAAAACCACTTTGTGGGAAGGAGGAGTCGACTGTCTAGCGCCTGTCGAATTGATTAGCTGATATAGCTTAGGGATTCCTTTAATAGAACTGTCTTATAACGCACCCGAATACACTCATATAATACGTTTTACTTTATATCCCTAAAGTAACTTACATAACTTACTGTAATAATAAATAGAATTATTGGCAGCAATTTTGAAAGTGTCAACAAAAGATAAGTTCTCTTTAATCCAAACACGAGTCATACGTCTATGAACGTAATCTATACGTGTGATGGTGTTACACATTGCATTAGTCGAAATGACGAAAACATAGCCAACATCAGCGATATAAACATTAATCTGAAGGCAATTTTATTTTCATTTTCCTTACAGGCAGTTACAGATGCGATAATTTTACATCACTCAGGTTCAAATTTTAAATTCGTTCATTTAGTTTACGCGTCGAAACCTCAAGACGCTCCGTAGCGCAGTTTTACGACTCTTTGTGCACTTTCCAGCATCGCTATTGGTTCGTCCCTTTGTTACCTAAGTAGCCAGGTTTTATAAGCACTTCGCGTATTGCGCTCACTCTCCGTAACATTTGCGATTCATCGAAATTCAGTCACTACAACCCGTTGTGATTCGACAATCACAAAGACCACGTGCTGCCTTTCAGCACATACACACTAGCTTCGAAGCCCCTTGTTACTGTTACAATTTTTCGAGCCTTTTATTCTCAATATTAATATCGCGACCCCATCAGTACATCCTTCGTGTGTTTACCGTTATTTTACCAGGTTACCGCAGGTGAAACAGTGTAGTGCGTCCGCACGCCCGCACACCGCAACGTAACAATGGATATTCAGGTTTTGCTTTACAGCATACGTGCACAAGCGGACATACACTGATATTCTATTTTCAAGATTAAAAGAGCTCTTTTGTAATCAAATTGGTTGCGCTTCGGTTTTTGGGATACTGCGCATGCACTTGCAGTAAATGGTACAATTATATATACAGTGAAGTGCGGTGACCACTTTAAATACAGTCACGTTAAGAAGATTCCCAATTTAAATTCTCATTTTATTTGCAGCAGACTGGACACTAACAATATCATGCCGGTATATGCTAATAATATCATCCCCATATCGTATGTAAACTTTGGGTCTGTTTTATTACAAACAAAAGCCTGTTGTGCTCAATATTGGTACGCTACATCATTCCAATATCCAGCAAAGAAATATATAATAAACCGAAATGTATGCAGTATGATATAACAAAAAGCCAAGCGGGTGCTTTAAACCAAACTCATAAAAAAACTGCTCCTCAAAAAGCGAAAATAATTATAACTTTGAAATGAGTATACGGAATTAGCCTCTGATTTTTTATGGAATGCCCATAATCAGTATTTAATTACATAGTTTTTTTTTAACCGTGATAACTTAAGTAATTCATTAGAGAAAAAGATATATCTTTTTCCACCCTTATGCGAATATCTTGAATGGGGAAATTATTTCAAAGTTTGTGATTATGAGATTCATCAATTGTATAATACTACTTATCTATAAGAATGTTTTTATAGACTTAAGTAATTGTTTATCTAGCATCTTTTTAATGTCCTCCGGCAAGTGATTATATATTTTAATGCACTGATAAACGCAGATTCTCTGTAACTTCGTGAGACAAATACGAGGAGGCGTTAAGTCATTTTTTGTGATTGCACGCGTACCGTACTGATATTCAAGTTCGTACTTTTTGAAAAAATCATTATAGCTGTCTTTGACAAACTTGGCACACTCAAGTATAAAAATTGATGCAAGGGTAAACATTTTATATTGAATAAATACAGGCTCTTTAGAAACTTTTCCATCCATGTTCTTTCGTACAGCTGGCGCTGATATATTTCTGATTTTTTCAGTTAGCCACGGTTTCTGGGTAGATTGTTTTACAATTATCGTTTTTTTTTTATGTCTTCAGTGTTATAAACTCCTGGCCAGTCTTGATTGGATAAGTCTTGTTAATGACGTAAACACTTTTTTTTGTGTATTTATGGAGCGAATAACATTGTCAGGAACTTCGTAAGTAAGCTTTAATGCATAGTGATCTGATAATGCCGATGAAATAACTTCTCTACTTGCATCTTCCACATTCACGAATATATTATCGATAACACTTTGAATTGTTGCCGTAATTCTAGTAGGATCACTTTTATTATTGTTTGTTATATGTTGTAGGGTTTTAGAAGGTCTATGAATACAGATGTTCGATATGTTTCATTATTTAAGTTTATGTTACAGTAAAATTTTGAAATCTTTGAAACACTTTAATTCATCTAGAATTTAATCTAGATATTTAGGAACATATCCATATTCCCTGCTTTCTGATGATTATTCCACTACATTCTCTTAATAATTCCTGGTTTTTTTGTTTCAGATGTTCTAGTTCATCATCCGCCATCTTGATATTGTGTTCTGGAAAAGTTAAATGCCAACACAAACCCATTCAAGTGAATATGTTCATTAACTTCCAACCAGTGCTCCAATAATGCTACTACATCTGCTACTTTATCAATAGAGTCAACAAATGCCTCTAAATCGCCAATTTTGTTTCTTATGCTCCGAATGTTTTGAAATCTGTCAAGTGGTTTCTTGTTTATATTATAATTTGTTACGCAATTGAGTAGTTTGTGGGGATCTTTGAATTTTGGTCGTACAATCGCATTAAAGGGCCATAGTTCAGGATTAAACAGATACTCGTAATTGTCTTCATTCACCGACATTTTAAAAGCAGCAATATTTAGATTTTTGATTTGCATTTTGTAAGAATCATTTGGTTGCATCTAGTTGTTAATCAAATACTGTTTAACATCATCTACAGCAGTTTCTTTTGCTAATTGTGAAACAAAAATCCATTTTTGATTATCAGCTGCAATTTTTTTTATATTTAGTCATTTTTCCCTAATTGTTTCGGTTCGGTCTATATTATTTGTAGAAGCTATAGTTTTTTCTGGAGTTCTGACTTTATCGTCTATTTCGTACCTATTCACTTTAATTTCAGTTCTATAGCTTTACGGGGTTTCTCAATGGCTTATCGGAGTACACCCTAAAAAAAATGTGGTAAAATTACCTCAAAAATAGATGGCAACTGGGCTACCGCCTATTTTTGGGGTAAATTTACCCCTATAGAGGATTTTTCACATACTGGTGGAATATTCCTTGAAGGTGTGGTAAATCTACCTAAAATTATCCATTCCATTAGGAATATTACTTTAGAGGTTAATTTACCAGGAAATTTACCACACTTTCAAGGAATATTCCACCAGTATGTGAAAAATCCCCTATAGGTGTAAAATTTACTAAAAATAGGCGGTAGCCAGTTGCCATCTATTTTGGGGTATTTTACCACATTTTTTTTATGTATAGATTAGAGTAACAACAAAGAAATTTAGAATAATTGATTATTAGGTTGTTTTTATCATCCAGAAATATTAAGTTTCAGTTATCTAATAACATGTTTGTCATTTAGAACTTAATGCAGATTCTCCACTTAAATATTCAAAATATACCATTTATAATATTAGATTTAATTTTAATAATTTCTGAAAGATATATTAATTAGTTGGATTACAGAGAGACAATAATTTCAATAAATTTTTAAATTCAATAAGCAATGTATTAAAGAGTAAACATTTTGGGAGAAAGGTTGATAAGAAAAACCAATAGTTACTAAGAATTGGTTGTATTCATAATACAAAGATCTAGTTGAATGTAACCATAAAATAAATTTTGACTAACAAAATACAATCTTATCAATTTGAGTTTGGATTTGGAGCTTTTTCATTTTTGTTGCCCTGTTCAGGGTATATTTTTAAACAAATACCTCTGCAGAACTTCTAATGTGTTAGAAGCCTCTTTTGCGTACTGCAAATGAAAATTAAAATATGCCGCCATCGTTTGTTGTAATGCAGAACGAAATGAATCTGTTGGGTCTAATAACTGTCTTTCTACCATTAAAGAATGCGCATTTCCTAGAAAAGAAAAATAAATGTAAAAAGCATATGAAATAAACATATTTTTATTAATACCTTCTTCCAAGCATATTATCAACGATGTATTAACCTCAATTTCTTCAAGTTTAGATTTATCCTGAAAATTTTTAATAAATTTAGCATTTAAAAATATATTTGTATGTAGATAATAGTGCTGCGAATCGAAGCCTCTTTATGTGAAACCGGGGTTTGGATGCAGTGATTAATCGTCTTTAAAAATTGTAATCGGTAAAACCGGTTTTCAAAATCAAAACCGATTTTTAAAAGCAGATTATTGCGCCTTAAATAGGTTTTTCGAATTTAAAATACATAGCACTTGTAAAAAAGTAATACGTATTGTTTTTAGTTTGAAATTGAAAATCGATTTTAAAAACTGAATTTTAAAAACCGATTTTTACTAAAAATCGATTAACCGGTTTTTGATATCTGGCGATTCCCGCAATACTAGTATACACATAAATAATGTTGTGATTAACTATTGAACTCAAATTTGCCGTCCTGCGGTCTTGCACATTTGCATGTATAAGTGCTTAATACCTACTTTACTTTTGCCATTAAATCCTAGAGTAAAACCAAAATAGTCTCTTCTTTACTTTACTTGTATCATCACTTAACAACGAAAACAGCCTCCAATAACGGCAAGACACTAGTCGTTTTATATTTCCAAATGTTTAATGAAAGAGAAAAAAAAGAATGGACTCCTTCAAAACGAGGACTTTCTGTTGTTTAAATTGAAAAGTTTGATACGGTTAGTTTCCTGCGTGTCACTTGCACGTTGAAAACTTTAAATAATGTATCATATCTTGTAGCAACAATACCGCCAAATGCTATTGAGGTTAAGTTCCCAGTATATCATATTAGATATCCATACGCAGGTGTATGTCTATTATTTATGTGTGCTGTCATAGCTAAGTACATGGTAATCATCTCAATACATAATTATTGTAAAATGAACTTATCTCAATCTTTATTTGCAAGACAAAATGAAAAACACACCATTTACATTTATGCGTTGAAGCCATCACTGTAGATGCCGCACTTGTATTCAAACTGCGTACCTCAAACGCTTGCGCGTTGTATAGTCGACGGCTATGTAATGCATTCTCGTAACGGGTTTAATTTTTGATCAAGCGACACAATGTAATGCAATGTTAAAAAAAAAAACATTTAGTGTTCCAATCAAATAACAGATGCATATATATATAATATATATAATCAGAATTTCATGTCCCTTGTATTGTCCATATTGTATTTTTACCAACATAAGGTAATATTCACGAAAATATGTTATTTTTCCTTGCTCCTAAGCAAATTCCCCAAGTGGGAAAATTACTTCATTTATGAAGTATTTTCTCATCAAAGTCGATTTACCAGGCAAAATTACACCTAATTTTGGTAATCTGAATATTTACCTCTTTTTTGGTTGTCATTTTCCTTATATTTCATAGGTTTTTTTGACATACCAGTGAGGTAAATTTACCATCATTTTTTAGAGTGTAGCCTTTGCACGGATTATATGTAGCTGAACACAGAAATAAAACAATCAACAAGGAAACTTAAGCAGAAATCTATTCCAGATGCGGATGAAACGTGGAGAAGTTATCATAGATCACGACAGCTAAAATCCGGAAAAGATCCAATTATTATTCGCAACCATAGTAAGTGATTTGAGGAGCGTCATCAGTATTCAATTTTCTCTTTACCTTATTTTATTACAGGATATTCTAACAATCCGAAAAATCCCAAACTGAAAAAGTAATTTGGTTTTGTGACGTAGCCCGCTTCAGAACACATAAAGCTAGTATATCCCACACGTGCATGAAAAATATACGTATGTTGAAAATATATGAAGTGATTTTCCTGGTCGGAGGCACAAAGGAAGCAAGCCGACGCAAAATGTAAAACGCGCTACTTTAATTACGAAAATTCTTCCAGTAAACTCAACGGAAAAACTTTTTTTGTTGCAGTTACGTAAAAATATTGATTGAAGTGCTTTCATTGAGAAATGTCGTGGGCGGGATGTAAAGTAATCAAATAGTTTTTACAGACGTACCTTCCGCAATATTAAATGTTGGCTCGACTGTTAGGAGCAATGTTCAATTTCCCCACAACCCTCTCAGCTTTATTTCGCCAAATCAAAAATAATAAATGGGCGGGATATTTCACTGTCATTGCATGTAATAATCCTAAGCACATGGGGATGCTTGCACAATAAGATATTCCTACCTTGTCGTAATAGAAACGCTCCCCTGTCGGAGGAGACAAATAATTACGGCACATAAAAGCTGGATCCCCCTCGCAATAAAATAAACAGACGATTTTGTTTCGGCGGTAATTAATTTTTAATGTTGCTAGGGGAGTTCACCGAGTTTATGTTTCGTACACCGAGAAACCTCGTTATCCTGTAAAAGGTACTAGGCGGAAAGCGAAAGTTTAAGGTTTATGGGATTTGCGTAATCTAATATCGTGGAAAGAAGAAAACAAGTGTTTGTTGTTGTTGAACCGTAATATTTGGGATATATAGTTACCAAGTAAGACAGAAAAAATCGCTGAACCGCGTCGTTCTGCTTTGATACAAAATATTGGCAAGCAAAAGAAAGTCGGAAAGCTAGGGAAATGTACCAATTTGATGATTAAATTAAATAAACAATAAAATTGCTAAATGAATAAATAGTTTATTATTCGACATCCGCTATACACCGAGAAAAGAAAGCTTACTTTAGGTTCCTGTCTACTACTCATAATTCTAAACAACTCTGGACCGAGATCAAGCAGTTTGGTATTTGCGCCAAAGAGAGGGAGGTCCCACCGCATTTCAGCGATGCGAATGCGATAAATTATGCATTTGTCAACGGTTACCGGTCCATCAAGGGACTTTTATGAGATTATTGATGAATATTTGGAGACTACCTCCAATAAAATTGATTCAAAACTCTTATTTCATACATTTTTAATTTCTTCTTCTCTTGGTTTTTAGGTCATAAGTATTGAAAACATGAATGACTACTATAACATTTCGCTTTATTTCAAAGTTTTTTCAAGTATATAAATATAAAATGTTTTTGTTTAATAAATGACAGATTGTTTTGTTTACTAGGATTTTGATTATATCATTATGTTTTATTTAAAGACTGGACGTTATCTAAATTTTAAGTCTTCACAACTTTTATCTCAAAAACTTAATGTTATTGTTAGTTTAGCTGACGGCAGCAATAAAATTAACAAGTCCAGTTTTTCGATCAGATACTATTAACTAAGCAAAAAATATTCTAGAACAAAATAATCATCCAAATTCTCTTATAAACAAAATATTCAAACAAAGAATTTTTCTTTTTCATAATAAATCAACAAAAAATATAAATAATAGTCAAACAATTACAAAATTTATAAAAATTCCTTATGTTAAACATTTATCCGAAAAAATAAATCAAATTTATAAAGCATATAATTACAAAATTGCCTATCAAAACACAAGCAAACTACAAAACCAAATCTATTCAAAATTAAAATCAAAAATTGAAAAAAGTAAAACATCACACATAGTTTATAAAATGGATTGTCAAAATTGTAATGGTGCATATATTGGTAAAACCATGCAATATTTGGAAAATAAGAATAAAAGGACACAAATATAATGAAAATCATGCAGCATTAAAAAAACATGAAATAACTCAAAATCATACCTTTGATTTCAACAACATAACAATTTTAAACAAAGAACAAAATGTAAAAACACGTAATATACTTGAAATAATTCAAATTTATAAACATCACTAGTATAGCTAGCCAACGTGTGCGAACGTGCATTCTGTGCTCTTGCTTTAAACAGTGTTTTGACTTGATAATATTCTTTTATTAATTTCCTACATTAGATTACTTGTTATGTAAAAAAATACCTATCTTTTGATGTCTCTTTCATTTATGAACTTGTTGCTATAACATTATTATTTTTTGCTATATTATTGCACTCATATTTTATCGTATACATATGTGCACTGCTTCACTCCTTTTTTATTTTTATTGTTTATATTTTCGTAGTTTTTTTTTTCTGAAGTCTTAAATTTTTGTTTGTAATAGCTGTGTTTTTTTTTACTACAATTATTTCTTGTTTTCTAAGTATTTGTGTTGATACGCTCCTACTCTTTACTACTACCCTGTACCGCGGCCCTCTTGTTTGTTTGTTAGCCACTGTCTATCGGCCCGGGCAGTGTGAAGTGTATCCTTGTCTTTTTTTCCTCTTAGTATCAATACATTTTTCTTTTAATTAATTGTAATTACACTAAATTTTTTATAATGAATTGTCTTAAGTGTAGTTTGGTCATCGATGAAACTGAGGATAAGAGTATCAAGTGCGATTGTTATGGTAGACCTACACACACCTCGTGCTCTGAGTTATCCGTTAACGAACTTAAATATTACGAGCTAAGACCTACATCTAAGAGGCGTTTGAAATATATTTGCTTAGAATGTGAACAAGCCATTCGTCAATTACCGAAGATGATTTCAATGATAGCTGAGCTTAGGAATGAGATGAGGTTGCTGAGGGAACGGCAGTCCACTTTGAGTCAGTGCCAATGTGTTGGTGCTCACGTAACTCCCGCATCTTCTTTACTTAACACTGAGGAAATTATCGGTGAAATGTTTGATAGAAGCAAACGAGTAACAAACCTAATTATTTTTGATTCTGCGGAGTCTGGATGAACCAAGGAGGAGCAAGGCGAGCAGGATGTCGGTATTGTTGAATCCTTGTTAACTGCCTGTGAATCAAACATGGCTCGTGAAGATATTAAACCAATTAGATTGGGGAAGTTTGACAGATCGAAACAATATCGATCTCGTCCTATCAGAATAAAGTTGACGTCGTCTGATGCTGTTCATAATATCTTACGTAAATTAAAAAAAGTTAAGGAGAAGTTTTCTGGATTATCCGTTGCCACTAATAAAACACCGCGTCAGCTTGCCCATTATAAAGCAGTGAAATCTGATCTCACTGCCAGACTTGCGAGTAGTGAAACTAATCTACGAATTAAGTATCGTAATGGAATACCTACAATCGTGTCTTCAGAAAACTGAATTCGTCGAACGGCATGTCATCTCAACGGGCGAATGGATATGACTACCGCATTAACCAACATTCTAATTTATTATTAGAACTGTAGGGGTTTAAACACCAAGTTAGATACTTTCTTGAAATGTGTTTGTGAATTTACATATGATATTATTGGTATAACTGAGAGTTGGTTATCCGATTCTGTACATAACGGTGAAATTTTTCTACTTTCCTTGTTGTGAAGTTATATTAACAATAAGTACGGAAGAACGCGCATACCTGGCACCTTATTTTCTGGTGGATTGCAATGGATGATCCACAAAACATTGTAAATGCTTTTGCTAAATTATTTTCAGATACGTTTGTGAAAGATAGCATTATGCCTAAAAAAACTTCTGTTACGTACTTCCATACCTACTATTAATCCGGATTTTGTTACTGAGAATTATCTACTGGATATAATGGCATACTTTTCTTAATAAATTCACCGCAGGGGATGATATTATACCTTCCTTTATTATCAGGAGCTGTAGAATGTCACTTATTAAACCTTTATCTATAATTTTAAATTTATGTTTAACATTGAACGTATTCCCAGATCGATGGAAACGATCAAAAATAGTTCCTGTGTTTAAGAAAGGTGATGTAACTCAGATTAGTAATTATAGACCTATTTCCATCTTGTCTAACCTAAAAACCAAGAGAAGAAGAAATTAAAAATTATATACATGGTCAAGAAATGAAGCTAGCTTTAACATTATTTCATACAGTTGATAGTGATGTAGTTTTCACTATCATTAGTTCTATACGTAGCAGAGCTGTCGGAAAGGATGGTTTATATTTAACCATGCTGAAATCTTCGTTACCTCATACTTTACCTTACATTACACACATTGTGAATTCCTGCATTATGGATGGTGTCTTTCCTGACTCTTGGAAGCAATCGGTTGTACTGCCCTTACCTAAGAAGCGTTCGGTTGAAAAATATGGTGATCTGTGCCCGATTAGTATATTACCTATTTTAAGTAAACTTTTCGAAAAGGTGCTGTATCGCCAAATCAGTGACCATTTGGAACTTTATAATTTGCTACCGTCTTGTCAAACTGGTTTCAGGTGCAATTGTAGTATAGCACAACTGCGCTTCTAAAGGTGACTGATTATATAATTACTGCGGTGGACGGAATTCAAATAACAATCTTGGTACCGCTTGATTACAGGCGTGCGTTTGACAATATTCATCACAAAATTTTACTTTCAATTCTGAAGTTTGGAGGAGGTGCTTTGGCGTTACTTTCCCCCTATTTGAGTGATAGGTCGCAGTGTGCAAGATTTTGAGGTGGGTAATCGTCTGCTCTTGCGCTGACAAGGGATGCTCCGCAGGGGTCGGTATTGGAGCCACTACTTTTCTCGATATACACTGCGTTTTTACATAAATGTGTGCGTTATTCTAATATCCTGACGTTTGCAGATGACACACAAATTTACAAAAGTTTCACTGTCGATGAGTTCCGTTTAACATTGAGTCAGCTCAATGATGATTTAGCACGCATATATAAGTTTTCCTGTGACCATGCGTTGTTTATTAACGTGACTAAAACAGTAGCAATCTGCAGTTGTTTGGATCCGTCGTTTTTGAAACTTTAAGTTCTTCTGGATATATGCCCTCAAATAGAATCACTTACCTTGACTGTATCCCAAATTGGAACTTATTTGGCGCCTTTCAAATTGTGACTTTTCGACAGTATGACTACTGTGTAAACTGTACAAATTCCCGTTTAGCTGTTTGGAAGAGGTACATAAGTTTTTACCGCCAAATTAAAACGTGGTCGACAGAAAAGTGTTGTGTAAAGAAATAGCCGATTATCAAGGAAAACACAGTTATTCTCAGGTAACTTTTAACTCGTATATTGTAAATAAAATAAAGTTAAATGAAAATTAGACTCTTAACAGGTATTTTAACTCTTTTACAAATTCTCGTTGCAACTTAACCTCTAGAACTTCTGTTCTAACTGTTAAATTGCTTATGATTGCTTAATATATTATATTCTAAACTTTTTTTAAAAATACACGCTATGATTCAACGCAGTAATAAAAAACGGCTTGGTTGAGCAAATTGTACTAGTCACTAGATTACAACATTTTTACTTAAAGCGACGTTTTGGCAACCTATGCCTTTTTCAAGCTTCGTAAAATTTGTAAGTGAACGTCAATAAAAATTAATATTCCAATTGTCATTATTTTTATAAATGAAATTCAACATTTAAGTTAAGAATGTACACTTATGCACTCATATGCAGGTAAAAGGAAAGATAGAATTATGCGTGTACATATGTCGTTAACAACACTGAAAATAAATATATAATATAAATAAATATGTAGTTACATTAGATTCTAGTTCATAATTATTCATGGTACGATCGTTTCTTTTTCAAGAAATTAGTAGACTTTAATGATAAATATGAATTTCTAAATGCATCAACAAATAACTAAACGAAGTAACTTGCTGTGTACTAATTGAAATAAATGAAAAATGCAAAATGAATTTGAAAAGAAAAAGAAAATTTAAATTAGCTAGCTCAACGGATAAGATCTTTAAATTGAACAAAAGAACAATTAACCTCAGAGTTACCCTCGCGAATTAAAACTTTAATCTAACCACGAAAAGTAAATTGTGAGTGAATGAAATCAGATCTTAATTACACGAAAAATTGTAAAGGTTTAAAATAAAATAAAAGAACAGAATTTTTAACCCAGTGACGCTAATTAACAATCAATTTATTTTGACAAAATGGGCTAAATTACAATGGTGCATAAAAAAAACCTTGAACTGAAGGTTCTGGCCTAAAATAAAAACTGCACTTGACTCTAATTTAAAATAGGACAATGCTATTTTCTTATGCAAAGCAAACACGAAAGGTTTAATTCGTTCAGGAAGATTATTCAATATTTTTGAACTTCTATCCACGTGGTTTCAACGAATTTAAATAATTTAACCGTGGACAAATGCAAGAAATTTACAAAAAAAGAAAAAGCTGAATGGAAGAACAATGCATCTACTCACCCAAACGAGGTGATTGAAAAATTAAAAAGAATACAGCAAAATAGATTAACAGAAAAATTAACTCTTTATTCGTACAACGCAGACGTATAACATTACAATAACAATATTAAATAGAATACGCATTAAATAACCATAATATGCAACTTAAAATACACTCAGCGAAAAATGGGTTGTATAAACCACAGCAGTAAATCAATTTGGTATTTCTTTTTTGTAGATTGCAATGGTTCTGATTATTATATTGTTCTTTAACTGTTTTATAATCGTTTTAGATATGAATTCTGAACTCTTAATTCATAGGTGTGTTACAAAAAGAACGATGGAATTTTTCTGAATATCCTATCGTTTGGTCCCTTTGAAATGATTCTGATACCTCCTAACTTCTCTCTATGCTTCACTAGACTTGAAATTGTCTCGCTGGATGATTTCCTTTCTTCCAGAATGATTTGAACTGGGATGTTCGCATCAATACCCTCGGTAAGTTATATTCCTGGTTTAAAATTTTCACTGTAATTGTTATAACGGTACTTTCGTTGGAATAATTTTTTTCTTTTTATTTTCTGGTCACTTTTTTTTATTTCTGTGTGAAATCTTTTTCTTTCGCGTCCAAATCTTATTTTTCAGAGAGCAGTTTCAAAATGTACCTTACCCCTTTACTTTCTTACCCACGCGGGTCTTTTTAACAAACCTTTCTTTTTTTTTCAGGTCATGGCTTTTCAAAATCTTCGTATATTACACGTATATTACGGCTTTGTAGGTCGTCAAACATTCGTAAACTGGCGTTGAATCTTTCCAAATTCAAGGCACTTCTCTCGGTATCAGTTATTTTGACATTTAATATAAAAATTATTTCTCACTCAAAAATTGGGTGTCTTTGTTTCCAATCCATCCATTTGTGGTAAAGTGCATTTAAATAAATAGTCAAAATTTTCGCATTATTGGGTGGAGCACCATCCTTGTTGCTAAATCAGATTTTGCCTTTCATTAATTGCACATATTGCAAAAACTGTAAATAACGTTGTTCTGTTAAGGTTCCTTCGTAAAAGTGGGGACCAATGAAATGCCCATTAAACATTCCACACCATACATTGATTCCCCATACCGTTTGAAAGCGCGCTTCTTCCATCCAAGATGATTTTGGTTGGACCAGTAATGAGCATTATGTTTGTTCGCAACATCATTATTGTGAAAGCGACTTTCGTCACTCCATAAAATACAGTTAAGAAAATTCGGATTAGCATGTTCTAAAACTTGCAATCGTGTAATGAAATCCAGTCGTCTTTGTAAATCGTTTGGCCTTAATTCTTGCGATAAATGAACTTTAAATGGATGATATCGATGCGCTTTTAAAATTCTATGTACTGTATTCTTATTAACTCCCATTTCTTCTGACAAAATTCGACGGTACACATGGGGGTTTGCAGCTACATATGCTAAAACGCTGATCACGTTCTCTTCATTTCTAGCAGGAGCATTATGGTTAGCATGTTTTACAGTAGAAGGAAATGATCCAGTTCGTAACTTTGCCTCTACTTTGCTAAATGTTGTATGTGATGGATGAGTACGTTCTGGAAATCTTTCTCGATACAAATTTGCAGCTTCTCTGGAATTCTTTCTGCATTCTCCGTAGATTAATAACATATCTACATATTCATTTGGATCGTATGTAAACGGCATATTAAAAAGCTGAAGAGAACACAAATCAGTCTTTTATGATACAACCGAGACTGACAGATCCCGACGTTTCGCTTTTCACAAGTTCGCAATATCACACCAACTTTAATCGAATTTACACTGCGATTTTTAAAATTGTTTTATTGCTGTTCGCAAGCACTAACGTCAAAACTGACAAGACAAATTAAAAAACGTGTCAAACAAAAGTTGTTTACTAATTTTTGACAAATAACACGCAACATTAAAAAATGCATGTTTCCGTTTAAATCAAAGTCAGCCTTGAAATCTCCTTCAAGGTCACGAGTAAATAAAAATCTACATACGTCATTTTTGACACAATATGATAAAAGTAACTTTTATTTAAACATTTTTTTAGTAACTATACAGTGAAAGTAAATAATGTCTATAAAACTAAAAGCTGAGATACCTTGAATATCCTGACTTTGTTTTTTCATCGACTGTATTGATAGTATGTCAGCAGCTGTCACATGATCTAAAAGTATAGATTGTTGCGTTACAACTGTGTTTTCTACCCAAAACCCATCAATGATTAAAAAAAAAAGTTGCCGATTCGAACACAATGTTATTTTTCAGTTATTTTCTGTACGTTCTTTATGATACTTTAAAACCGGTTACGCAAACTATTCAAAAAGTCTCCCAAATGCTAATCTCATAGATTCCAAAGCTTTCCAAATCGTTCCTCTTTATCGTAGCATCTCGATAATTCAGTACAAATCCAAAGTGAGAACTTTCGTCGAATCCACTTTACAATTTCACTAAAGGATTAAAGATTTCAGTAGCGTTTCGTTCGTGCTTTAAGACAACCAAGCAAGACATTCGTTGATATCTACAGGAAATCGCACTCGTACATGCCAAGAGGAAAAGGGGAAGAAAGGAACAGACGTATAAAGCTAGGTAAAGGCAGGAAGCTGCAAGCTACTGCTCTTCTGACTTGATTTACTATTATTGGAAACATGTAAATTCTAAAAGGAAGAGCCGTTTCAGTTGTCTTGCAGCAGGTGTCCGCTATCGATTCGTGTATAGAAATGTAAGTTGGCCGGGAGCAACCCACGTCTAATTTAAAATTTATATTCCATATGTTATGCTTTTATGCCTGTTGGTACATCTGTAGAGGCATGTTTATGGTCAGATCTACAAAGAAATCCCAGTCGCAGTGTTTTATATAAAGTCTATGAATCATTAAACGTAGGTTAGGTATATATGATTCACATTTCTCATATTCGTTTTCCTATATTACTATGGTGATTTGTGTTGCTATGGGAAATATCGTATAGCCCTCTGGTGGAACAATAACTTTTTTTAAAAGTTACGGTTACACTAGGCGATTTGTAATATTAAAAACGAAATTAGGGAATTGAGCGTAAAGAATGAGTTCAACAAAAAGCTCACATATTCTTATGATCTCCATTGGTTTTCAAGTTACCGTGTAATTACTCTTTCAATGTCCGTTTCCAGTCTGTGAGATATGATCTCGTGCAGTCTCTTACATGTGAATGCTTGGGATATGCTGACGATCTGAAAATTTACAATGTAATCAACACTGTTGAAGACTGTATCAATTTGCAAGAAAATCTATACAAGGTGGAAAAATGGTGTATAAAGAACAAAATATCTTTAAATGTCAATAAATGTACTGTGGTGTCATTTTCCAGAATAGTAAATCCACTGGATTACACGTATATTATCAATTCGGAGTCTATAATAAGACACACGCAGATGAAAGACCTCGGTGAAATATTTGACTGCCATCTGACTTTTAATGACCGTATAGAGTCTATTTGTCTATCTGCTTCTAGAAAGCTAGGTTTTCTGATGAGAACTTATAGAAATTTCAACAATATCCAGACTATAAAGACGTTATATTGCACGCTTGTCAGAAGCCGTATTGAATATTGCTCTATAATATGGTATCCCTACTACACTTTTCAACACTTAGCAACTGGAAGAATACAAAAGCACTTTCTGATATTTGTCGTATAGAGTTGCAGGAATATATCCTGAATGCAACTCCGATTATGCCACGCTACGTAGTATTCATGGATTCAGTTCGTTATCCGACAGACGTACTTACTACAGTGCCAAGTTCTTATTGAATATACTTTTGAACAAAGTGGATTGCCCCTCACTGCTTGCCTTGGTAGACTTTAATGTACCGTTTTTCACTTCACGGAATACCACAACGTTTCGTGTTGCCCTTGCGCGAACTAATGTTTCTGTGAAATCGCCAATATCTCATATGACGAGAAACTTCAATGAACTGTACAAGGATTGTGAATGATTGTTATTTTGTGCATGTAGCTTTTATTTTGGATTTTGTGTTATGATATGGATATTTAATATTTCGAATCTAAGAATATGTACCTTTTGTATTTTTAAGTTAAGTTTCAAATTTCATGTAATACCTTTAATTTTGTTTGTTTCTTTATTTCTATATTATGTTACTGCAACGCCATCAATTTACTAATTTTCGTTCTGTAATTGGCTTGTTTGCTGTTGGATATTATTATAAGGAGCAGGCAAACAAATTTTATTTTATAGTATATAATTTTCATCTTACAATATATGTAGCTGTAAATTACCCCGGCAAAATAGTAACACCGTTACAGCATCTTACAGCTTTTTTGTGCAGGATCATTACCTTGCTGTTTGTGCATCTTCTCCATTCAGCTTCTGTTCTTATACCTCCCTGTATTTTCGTCCAACATTTTCTTTTCCCAAATTCCAATTTTTGTCATTACCTATGTTTCGCTGGCATATATAGCACAACTAGTTTAATCATAATCTCGTAACCTCTAATTTGATGCTCCGACTGAAAATAAAATTTTCCTTTGTAATTCTGTTATCTATTTTCCACTCTCCTTTATTTTTGTGATGTTAATTTTACTCCTAAGCATTCGAACTGGTTAACATCTTCGAAATTGTACTCTATTTTTCCTGCGTTGAACTTGGCATATTTACATCTGATCTCACTTCTTTTATGTATTTTACGAATTTGTAGTGCCTTGCTTTTTTCTTTCTATGTTGTTGTTTTATTGTTTAGATATAGTCCGAATTTATTTGCTTCTTTTTCGAATTTCTTTCTTATCTCCCCGGCAGCGAATCGCGTTGTCTTATACCTTTTTCAACTGTAAATTGCTCTGAATAACTGCTCTATCAAAATTTTATTTGTTGTGTCTCTTAGTGTCATTTTTATCAAATTTATTATCCATTCTGCAATCTCTAACCTTACCAGCGGTTCATACAACAACCGGAGCAACCGGATGTGACCACCCCGTGACCTCAAATTTAAAGGTGGCAACATTATTAAGTTAGTATGACACATTTCTGCTTGTCAAATACTTTTTTAACCTAATCTTAAAACAAGAGAGGTGTCATATTTTTTTTACTTTCAAAAATACATTGCTGGGAAGCACTGGTGCAATTAACAGCACAGGGACCGCTTCTTTGGAGACCATTGTGAACGCTCCCCCGCTGGAGCTTTATGTAAGAGCGGAGGCAATGAACCCGATCCTTAGATTGAAAGCCAACAACCTGTGGCATATGGTACGATGTTGGACGGGCCATTGCTGTAAATGCCCACGGACAGCATGGCACCCGAAATTATCTTCACTGAAAAGGTGAAAATCTCCATCAGAGACCAGGCACGTAGTGCGATCACTGCTAATGATAACTGGTTCACGGACGGATCCAAATTCAGCCAGGACAGAGGAGCTGGTATTTGTTGGCCCAGTCTAATCAAAGGATATCCATAAGCCTGGGGAAACATACAACGGTCTTCCAGGCAGAGGTAATCGTCCTTGCAGCCAGTGCAAAAATGATTGCAAAAGGGGGCTACATGAGGAGGAAAATTAATATAATGACAGGCAGTCTCGAAACTCGTAACTGGGTGAAAACTAGTTAGACACTGCATGCAGTTAGACCCTCAATACACTGGCACAAGACTGCATAAAGAAAGTAGAAAGAAGTGGAGGTCGACTGAAGGTCAACTCCATACCAAAGCGCTGATAGGGGATGGGGATGCTAGATTCTCTGATAACCTACTTAGGCTCAACAAGAAAAGTTAAAACCATTATTGGGCTGGTAACTGGACACTGTCCCCTGAAAAAGCATCTATACAACACAGACCGGGTAACCGAACCATGGTGTGGAAGATGCGAGCTGCAGGAGGAAACGGGTTTACATGTAATCTGCACATGTGAGGAATTGAAGGTACTCAGGCAGAAATATTTCGGGAGAGACCTATTGGAGCTTTCGAAGGCTCTAAAGTTCCCACTGGGCAGGATACTGGGCTTTATAGAAAACACCAAGCTGCTCAAGTGGAAATAAGAGACTTCATAGGAACGATACAATGAGCACCTAGCTCAAGTGCTCGGACTTTAGGTGCCCACCCTAACTTAATGAATGAATGAATGAATGAATGAATGGTTGCATATTGTGAAACACGTTGTTTAAAACTTCTTCATTGATATCATTTACCGCAGCAATGAAGACATTTCTCAGCCCATCAAAAGTATGGAGAGGGTTTTAGAATACTACTTTCTTTTAATGGTTAAACAAGAAAAAAATCCAGTGGTGCTAGATCAGGGGAACGTGCTGGTCAACGTCCTCTACTTATTAATCGATTGTCAAAGTATTCTTAAAGGTATTTTATTGCAGCGTCAGCTATATGTGAGGGAGCACCATCTTGTTAGAAACATTCGTTCTGGAGTTCGTCATTGTGGAGTTTATTAATGAACAGTTCTAAAATATTGTGTCTATAACGAGCAGCAACAACAGTATCGTCAAAACGTATCGGTGTTATAATGCATCTAGGTAATATTGCAATCCACGCGCCAGTTTTAATAGAATATAATGTCGTTTCTCATGTGAGTGTTTTGTATTCCAGGTACGATAATTTTGACTATTTACATAACCCGAAAGGTGAAACCAAGCTTTATCGGAGAAAAAAGTTATGTTTAATTGCTCCTCATTTCAAAGTTCGTGAAACCACAAGCAATAATTTCGCTTTTGCTTACAATTTACTGCCTCCTCAGTTAACACTTGTGGTCGTCTTGTGCCTGGGTAACACTTCGAAAATGCGCCGTTACAATGAATCTGCTTTTGTTTATCTGTGAATGCCATTTTCACTAGGCAAATATTGAGCGTTCCGTTCAAGTAGTCCTTAAAAATACAGTTACTATGCAATAGAAATTCACAAGAAAAATCGCAGGAATCGTAAAAAAAACTAGCACTTTCAAACACGTTAAATATCAGATGACAGAACGTAAACAACAAAGAAGGACAGCAAACAGTAAAACATAAAAATACACTGCATCTATGACGTTCGTGGTCACGTGGTGGTCACATCCGGTTGCTCACTCTGTACAATCTTTCGCAGCAAATCGAGTCATATACCTATTTGAAATCAAGACAGAGCATATGTAGATCTAAGTTTTGTTAATAGCTATTAGCGTCGATTTTTTTTAAAAACTCCACAGCCCTTTGTTTCCCCGTCTGAAACCCCTTTGATATTCACTCACGTCTTGGCTTTTGTGTTTCTCTAGTCCTTTCTACATTAACGTGGCAAGTATTTCGTGTACTGTGTCTAAAAAGTGGACTTTTTGTAATTTTCGTATCGTGCTTCTTTGTAAATAGCGCAAATAAGTGCGCCACTTCAACCTTTAGAAATTATTTCTTCTTTCTACACTTTTTGTATCAGATGATATAATTTCTGTTGTAATTTTTGTCCTCCTTGTTTTCATGTTTCTGCAGGAATTCCATTTTCTCCTACACTTCTATTATTCTTCAACAATAACTTGAAAGATTTCTTGTTGCATAGGTTCTTCTACGTCTTCTTCAGTGTCGCTCACTGTCTCTGCTTACGCTCGTTGCTGTTCTTTTGTATCACTTAACAATTCATTACAGTATCTTGCATGGGCAAGAAGGGAGGAAGGTACTAGTAGGAGATAGAAAGAGAAATTGATATATGGATCTCAATATTGCTTCTGCAATACATTGTTCTGGAACTCGTGTTTTGCTTTTTGATAGAATTTTTTTAATCTGTTGTTCGCAGCTTGAATTCCACTTTCTTTTAGAGTTATCAATTCTTGCACCTTTACAATATCGTGGTTTTATCTGTCTTTCTTCTGCTTAGCTGCTACTGGCAACTCTTGCTCAAGTTTTGCTGTGACTACCCCAGTGACCAACTATATTTATTTCATATTTTATAAATATTTAAAAAATATTAAATCTTTCTTGAATATTAGTTATATTAATATAATATGCATAAAATATATTATAAAAAATATATTACGAAAACATTTAAAAAATATATATGTTATGTAGCATTAATAATATTTTATTGCAAATGTTTTCTCAATATATTTTTCATAACTCTGCAAGAATATTTTGCTTTATATTTCTGTAATATTTATTTCATATAAAAAAAAGATTGAATTTTTGCTTTTGTACATTTGGTGCGTAGGACGAATAATATAAATGGGTAAAATATGCATACATATTAAGTAGGTATGTACCTATTTAAAATGATAGTTTAAAGATTAAATTAGATAGTATATATCTAATATGATTTAATTAGTATCTAAGTTGAGCGCTGTAACTTTTCTATTAATACATCTGCGTTTTGTATTATATTATTTGTAATATTTGTTAGTTGCGAACGTCAACACAACACCTCTATTCATTACGGTGCCGGTGTTATATGATTTAGTATTGTTTATGCGTCTATGGATTAGGTTCATAGAATGCATACGCGCACGTGCGTACCATCAACGTTTTCATTCGTTTGTCCGTTACATGTTATAGTTTATAATAGTATACGATTAGGGCAGATTAGGGTTAACTATGTAATTAATTGTTGCGGGGTGTGTTTTAGTTTTTGTGGTGACTACGAGGTAAGCAAAACTTTGAACATGTCATGGCGTTTATAAGATAATTGGAATGCTCAATATCGCTATGTACAGAAATCGTTTAATAATATAATTGTAGGAATTTTATGCATCATATATGTACTGCATCTACCAGATAAATTGCTAGTTGATTTGCTTAAGAGATTCATCTTGGTAGATAAGCGTCATAACCTCAAATAGAGGTTAGAATACGTGTGTTGTATTATTGTTTGTACGTAGAATATTTTCAAATATTATGAAATAAAGTAAAAATAAGTATCGTAAGTATTAGAATGTAGCTACCACTCCAATTATTGTAAATGCTCCAAATGTGTTAGTAGGTGTTGATAATGTTGTACGATGTTTTATTCATGGTATGATCTAATACAATTGGCATTGTTTTAGAGGCCACAAGGAAACGCCATGAGAGCGCCACTACCGAAGATATGAAAAAGCCATAGGGTTGTACCTGGCATCAGCCAAGGCTAGACTTAAAAATGAGTATTTTTCATTTTTATTGGCTTATTCAAATAAAATGATAATAAATACGTTTGTTTTTTATTTAGAACACTTCAATTAAAAAATAGTGATTAATTTGATAAACCGTCAGTATGCCTTAAAAGATGCCAGAATTATTGATTATTAACTTGTGTGATGAGTGTGGAAAAACAAGTTCTTGCCTTTAGGCAACTCTATGTATGTTTCAACTTTTCATTATCGACGTTATACATTCTAAATAACCAAGAACAATTTTAGTTCATTTTGATAAATTAAATAGATTGCATAAAAAATCTCAATTTTCATATAAATATTTTACAAATATTAGAAATAATATAGCGCTTACATTAATTTTAAAATATGGAATAAATTTTTAATTGAATATTTTATCTATATTTAAAAAAAAAATATGAAAAATATATTCAAAAACCTCTCACGAAAAATATTTATAAAATATTTTTAAAAATATCTATGTAATATTTCTGGCTGTTACGGTAGTGTGTGTTCGCCGCCGTGTGCATCAGTCCCTTCATAGGTTCTACAATCTTCATTGATATAGCAAGTTTCCGTTCTATTAGGACGTGATCTGTTCGATTTTTGGTAGGTTCACCTGGAGATACCCAGGCATAACTTTGTAGTTAAAACTTGTAATTGCTACTTTCACTAGATTAGCCGTTTCTTACCATTTTCATTACTGTTGTGTAGGCATTTCTCCCTAACATTTTGATGCATCCGCTCCCTTCCTGCTTTCGGGTTTAAAAGTCTTATTATCATTTTTATATTCTAGTTGATGTATTCATTGAGAGTTCATATACCCCTTCACACTTTATTTATAGAAAACTTAAATCATTACAATTGTATAAATAATAATATGCGTAATGAAGCACTACATTTCCCTATATTCCTTTGGGTTGCTTCTTATTTTCTTCTATATAGTAATTGTTTCTCATTTTACTTCCATATGTCATGTTCTTTTCACTTAATTGGTTTAAGCTCTTGTCATTGATTGTTATCCAATTCTCCGTTCATGTTAAAAAAGTCCTATTTCAATTCTATGCTGTCTAGTATTGACTCTAAACATCTCTAAACATTTATGTACAATACATCAAATTGTCAATCGTAACAGAATCAGTATTTGCCAAATATAAGCACACAGATTACCATTAACTATTCCTAAGCAACAATGTGAAGCAACTGTTTATCCTAATATACCTCACGTAAATACCTAATTTACTAATTTTCGTTGAAGGAGCGCCACAGTAGTTACATTAATACGGCAATGGAGCTCTGAACGCCCTATTTATACGGCCCACTTTGAGGAGAGACTGTAATTCGAACCAGACCTGGGGCCATATCCGATACACAACGAGCTACCAGGTATATTATTCCCATTTACCAGTTGTAGTTCTACGCACTCGGCTCAACTTCAGTAAAGACCTAATAGTTTCGCAAGATAATTAAAGAGCTCATTCAATTAACGCTTCTGACGCTCCGCTTTCTTGATGAAATAGATTTTCGCGTCGACGCGTTCACTTTCTTCGGTGCCGCGCAATTTTACCGAAAACAATGGGCCCCAGAAATTCCAGCAATTTCCGCCGTTAAATAATCGCGCTGCATTAAACACGATCGCCTGTGTTTTCATGCATCGTTAATTAAAGTAACTAGCTTGGTGGTGTATTTGTCGCGGATACATCGTGCGAGACCGGTAATTAAATGCGTCTATTTTCCGGCTGATACTCGAGGTAGCAGAAGCGGTACTTCATTTTTGACGTCACTTCTGCTCGACGAGTGTCTATTGAGAAAAACAAAACAATCGCAATCAAGTTAATCACTTGTACGGTGCGTCTGCTCGATGTACGTAGGTTCTCCTCGTCGTGATGTTAAAATCCGCAATGCAGTTGCGGTTTGGAATCCGAAAACAATTCCGTATTGTTCTCGGTGAGTGTTTTTCCAGACGCGTTACGATATTGTTTTATTTTTGCTGTTATTTAATCAATTGAGTGTTACATTTGTTCATGGTACAGCGCCGAGCTTTTATAGAAGTTGTAAAAACAAATGTTTAGGTAAATCAGATTCCAATGTCCATTGGAGCGCCATGATTTCCAATCAAATTATTTCCTTTAAATCGAAGTGAGTCCCGATTTTGTATAGAGTAGTAGTGGTAGTATGTAACCCCCGCTCTCGGACGTCCATGCAAGCAGCCGGCTAGACTACAGTGAAGAAGGGTTGTCAAAGTGATATTCTTAATGAAGTTATACATACATACATAATCCGTTCTCTTCTACCTTCAAAGGTGTAGAGGTGCATTGCAGAAAATCCACCACGCAGCACGAGCTTGAGCCATCCGCTTTGCTTCACACCAACTTATACTTCTCTCCTTTAAGATTTTAGCAACCTGCGCGTTCCATGTTTGAGCCGGTCTTCCTCTTGTCCGCTTCTTATCAATTTCAGCTGTCCATATGTTGTAACGACGTTGTATTCTCTGGGGTGGTGTTGTTTCAAAATGCAACGGGGTTGTTCTTGCTTTTGAAATTTTGCGCGAAGTATACTTCTTATCAGATGGTCAATAGCCTACTCACCTTACTTCTCTGCTTAAACGGCTGCCTACACGAGCGGCGGTCCTACGTAGTGATGCAGTAAGGTTCGTGCGAGTGCCGGTAGTTGACAGATGTATTCGCGCTAAAATTGTTTACTGTCGCGTACCTCAACGACGTACAATAAATGATTTAAAATCTACCCTAATGGAAGTAGCTTCAGTTCGTGAGTGTAATTCCAGGATTCTAATATATTTGTACGCGACAATGTGATGTAAATCAGTGAAACAAACAAGTGGTTTTTGTGTTTTATTCCTTCAACAACAATGACACAGAAAAAAAGCGATGTTTATACGAAAACAGGTGAGTATTTACAAGTTTACATTTAACATCAACATAAACCATAATTCCTCAATATAATATATACAATCGGTGATTTAAGACAAAGTGATTGTCTGAATTACTAGTGAAAATTACTGGATATAAACAGCGGCAAATATACAAGGCCTCTCATGCGAAAATTAACAACGATAATCAACAATACTTTTAACGGTCAAATGTATATATGCATGAATATAAAGGGGAGCGGCAAGTACTATCAAAATTCAAAATGCAAAATACACAATATACAGGGTGTATCAAAAGAAAGAAGTAGTAAAATGCAAAACAGATTACCTTTTGCTGCCGAGACGGGGGTGTGCGCCGGAATACCTGTGACAACGGTCGGGTCTGGGTTACCTCGTGTCACCCCTCGGGACGACTACGACGCGTAACCGGGCGGAGAACGAAAGTTAGGTTGTGCCACCCCTAAGGTCGGCTACAATCACTAACCGAGCGAACAACGGAAGGTCACGTCGTGTCACCCAAGGGACGACTACGAACTATGACCCACCGTCGACAGAAGCTAGGCTGTGTCACCCAGAAGACGACTACAGTCTCTAGCTACACGGTGAGAGACGGGAGGCTATTGTCGTGTCACCTAAAAGACGACTACGATCTAACAGCCTACGGGCAGCGGAAGCTAGGCTGTGTCACCCAGAGGACGACTACAGTCTCCAGCCACGCGGAGAGACGGGAGGCTACACAACACAGAGTTATAAATTTTTATTTTTGTCTTGTCCGATACCTCTTTTTTTCTGATAAAACTTTTGTTGAGTGCATAATAGCATTTATTCACATTCACTACTCTGTTGTTAATTTCTTGTTCCATTTCACCCATTGTGTTTATGATAGTTTCCAAGTATTTAAAATTATCACTTTGTGTTAAGGTCACATCGTCCACTTCTATGTTTATCATTTCTGGATTTCTTGAAATTACCATTACCATTACCTCTGTTTTTCCCTCATTAATTCTCAATCCGAAGTTTTTAATTCCTGGATTCCATATTTTTATACTTTCCTGTAGGTCTGCTTTTGTATTAGCCAGGATAACGAGATCATCTGCATACATTAGTTCACTAATAACAATTTGAGATAGATTTTTTACTCCCACTCTGTATCCCTTTGTTTCTCTTCGACATTTTTTTGCAATTTCATCCATTAGTGTGATTAACAAAACTGGACTTAGAATACCACCCTGTTTAACGCCCCTAGTTGTTATAAATTCTTAGGAGGATGTATTATTTGTTCTTACAATATTTCGTGCACAATCATAAATACTTTTGATTGCTTTCAGTAGTTTCTTTCCTATTCCTCTGTCTTCGAGTATCTTCCATATTCTTTCTCGGGGTGCGGTATCAAAAGCTCTTTCTAGGTCTACAAAGCCCATATACACTTTGCTATTGTATGCTATAGCCTTCTCCACGATTTGCCTTAAAGTAAAGGTTAAATCGGTAGTTCCCCTATCAGGTCTAAAGCCACTTTGATTGTCATCAAATGTTTCTTCTAATTTTCTCCTAACTCGTTTTTCCAAAACTAACTCATAAACTTTACTGGCAGTATTGATTAAGGAGATCGGTCTATAATTTGTACACTTGGTTCTATCACCTTTCTTATATATAGGTAGGATTGTGGCCACTGACCAGTCCCTGGGTATTTTATTCGTCTGCCATGCAAGTGTTATTATTTTGTGTAATATTCTGTTACCTGTATTACCCATATATTTTAGTAATTTGGACTCGATTTGGTCTTGACCGGCTGCTTTCCCTTTTTGAGTTTCTTTATTGCTTCTTCCACTTCTTCAATTGTTATTTCTCCCTCTTCTTCGTTTTCCATTATGTCACAGTGATTTTCAGCTAGTACTTCGGTGGTTTGCTCTTATTTTCCTCATCTCGTATATATTGCACCTCTGATTTGTTGTTTTTCCTTAAACTCTTAAGGGTTTTTATATAATAGTTTCATATTTCCTTTGCTATTTTGTTCCATTTTGTTTCCAAATTCTTGCCATTCCCTTCTTTTCGCCTTCTGTACTACCTTCTTCACTTGTTTCCTCTGCTCCTTGTATAGTTCATAGTTTTGTTCGTTTTTTTGGTTTAAATAATGTTTCCATAATATTTTTTTCTTTTTAATTTCAAATTTAATTTTGTTGTCCCACCACGCTGTACATTTCCGATCTCCTGTGGTTGTTGTGCCGCATGCCTCCATACCTACTCTCATTATTTCCTTCTTAAACATCTTCCATAGGACCTCCAGATCAGTTATTCATCAGTTATACCATCCAGTAATTTATACACTTTAATACATTTTTGTTTGTTTACTTTACAATTGTTTACACTTTTACCAATTGTTTGCTGTATTAATAATTTCTTAATTTTCAGTTCTACCAGGTGATGATCTGTGCCTATTTCCCATCCTCTTTTTACCCTTATATCTTTTATTAGTCTCATATATTCCTTCCTGATTAGAAACAAATCTATGATTGATTTCTCTCCTCTGCTCTCCATGATCCTTGTATACTTGTGTATATCTTTATGTTTGAAGAAGGTGTTACAAACTATCATATTATTATTCATACAGAAATCAATAATTCTTTGTCCATTTTCATTTTTTCTGTCTTCTCCGTATTTTCCCACTGGATAATTTTCTTCGTGGCTACTTCCAACACTTCCCTTGAAGTCTCCCATTATAATACTGCTATCCTCAGATATATCAACTTCGTCCTGCAACATTGACCAAAATTCGTCTTTAACCTCTTTTTTCTTGCGTTTTTGGATCTAATCTAATAATTCTTTCTGATACATATTTCCAGTTATTAATTATATTTTCCCAATCTTTATGGATCATAATAACTACACCCGCTTTTGCTCTCAATGTCTCGTTCACCCCACTATATAACATGATATCACCATTTTCCATTTTAATGCAACCAGAACCTTTCTTTTTTGTTTCCGTTAATCCCAAAAATATCAAATTCGCCTTCCTAAACTCTTCTGACAGCTCCGATTCCTTCCCCCTCAAGCCTTGTACATTCCAATTTCCAATTCGCCACACATCCTTCTTTTTTTGTTTTACCCTCATTTCATTTGTTTGTTCAATTTCGATATCCAAGTTCATAGCCATGGTCGTTCCAGTTTTATCCTTGTTATATTGCATTTCTAGTTTTTTTATTCTTTTGGTGATCTTACACTTTCGATATTGTTTGCAGACGCATCCCACTTATGCTTAATTCCGTTTATTACAATAAAATTATATCCTATTTTGACTTCGTTACCCTTTTCTTGTTCTGTGATCGCAATTTCTCTTAGCTTTCTTTGCATATTCTGTTCCTTTAATGTCAGATCGCATTCTATATACACTTGGTGCTCCGTTTCTTTCTTTAGTTTTTTAGACTTACTTCTCTTACTTCCACTCCCTCTTCTCATACGGCATACACTTCTGAGGTGTGCCTACAGACATACACAAGATATTTGTGCTGCAGAAGAAAGCCATCCAATTTTTATGCAGCTTAGAATATAATGAGTCGTGCAGAGGCCACTTTAAAAGTGAAAATATACTTACGTTGTATTCCGTCTATATCCTCAGTGTCGTCATATATGTAGATACTAACAAAGATTCATTTCCCCTAAACAGTTGTCACCACCAATACCACACACGCAATAGGAATAACATAAGAACACCATACCATCAATTATCATGTTCGCAAAAATCGATTTGGTATTGGGGCACGAAACTTTATAATTACTTGGCTGACGATATACAGCAACTACCAGCGATTAGCTTTAAAAAACATGTTAAGAAACTGTTACTCGAGAGGGAGTGTTACAGTATAGAGGAATTTCTGTATTCGAAAGGAAAGTAATGTCATTATTACAAACCTCCTACACCCTCTATGTTTTGTTGGTTAGTTATTTGTTTATATGTTTGTTTGTTGTATACATATTTCTATCTTTTATTTTTACACATATGTTTTATTAATCTTTTTTATCTATACATACATTTTTTTTAAATTATTTGACATATGTTCCTATACACAGTACATGTATACAATGGGAGTGAACTCAATCCGGTGAGACACTGTATAACATTCGCAGACTAAAACCAAAATTGATTTTAGAGGAAGACGCAAATTCTAATAACCATATATTAGCATCAGGATAGTTTACAGCGGATGTGAAGTTCATTTAAACCACAATGAAGTATTTTCGGATGTTTGTACGTTCCTAATATCTACAGAGATATAGTATACTGGGGATATCTGTTTGTATATGTTTTGCTGGTGTGTTCATACACGACTTATTAAAGAATCCTTTGCAGTAAGAAGTAATATTGCCGGGTACTCGCAGCGGACTGTTATATAATCTTTCATTAAAACCAGATTTTCTTCCTTTGAGAAGCGGAGCGGTTCTCTTATATAAGCACACTTTAGCGATATTGTATATTCTCCGTATGCATCCAATTTGTGAAGTGCCACCAGAGGAGTGCACTGGAGAGCGCAAAGAAGTAGCCCTAAAAATAGAAATATGCGCAAAGTTGTGTAATAAGATCCGCGCCGGCTAAGAACTGGGGACGAAGGAGTGGTGCGAAATTGGGTCGAAAGCTATTGTCGTAGCTTCTCACGCCGAGCTAAACTTTGCGGAAAAAGTGAACTGTTCTATTTATAAAAGAGATAAAGCGTTAAAAACATCGTCTGATACTTTTCTGACCGATGACGACTCTATTTGTTTTTCATAATTTATCCAAATTGAGTAAATGGCAAATTGTAAAAATACAAAAAGAATCGTACTCAATCTCGAATAGATTTTATTTAGGCTTAGATGTTTCGACCCACCTAGGTCATCTTCAGAGCCATCTACAATAATAATGAAGGTTCTAAATTATATAATTGATAGCTATAATGTATCTAAAAATACTTATATTGGAACGTGAGACTATAACAGAAGAAACGTAAGACTATAAAAATATAAAATGAATTACGAGTTTTTTAAAAATTGAAATTCAGAGAAATTGGATATTTAAAATTGGAGAAGTGGATTACCGTATTGTAATTGATTGGATTCGAAGTTGTATCAACATATTGTTATTGGATTGGATTCGAGGTTGGAACACCATATTGTAACTGGAGTGGATTTGAAGGTTGATCGGTATCAAAAATTGAAGGGAAAAGAATAAAATAAAGAGGATTTTAATTTGAAAATTTTATGAGATTGGCCGTTGTTGTGTAATTTGAAGAGAAATTGTAATTTAGATAAATATTAAAATAATCACGGTACAAATAATACGGTATGCTTACGCGCATATGGAAGTTACTTCACATAGGAGCATAAATGGCGCCACATATATAATTATTATTATATTAAAATCGATTTCGACTGTGAGGGTTTTGTCAATGTGAAAGGTAAGTTTAGAAATTCCGGACGAGGTTACGAACATATTTTAAAAGCATTAAGGCGTTTTCACGATTCAATTTTCTAGAAAAACCACGAAAACACTTTGTAATCACACAGGAAATTCGCTACAATTGTAGAAATAAACACGAGCGCTACTAGATGGCGACAAGATAGATAAAGTAAATTTCAACTTAAAATGGGCTTTTTTAAAAGCAAAGCTGCATTTGAATTACATTAATTGGTAGTTGTGAATAATTTGGATTTTAACATTTTGCTATTTACCATACATGTATTTTATTGTCTTCGATACGTTCCTTAATGACGTCATCTGACCGGCCTTGACGAATTTGAGATTGAAAACGAGCATACCCTATTATTTGTACCCTGAAAATAATTCCAAAATAGTCTATACCTAGTGGTGGGCACTATCGGTATTTTCAACTATCGATAGTTGGACCAACTATCGATAGTTGACTATCGATAACTATCGATAGTCGCCCTCGATAATGCCCACCACTTTACTCAACTAATATGTCCTCAGAAATACATTCTGTTTTGTTTCTTGTTATTTACTATTCGTGTTTTTTTTTATTCCAGATTAATAAGAACTCTGAAACTAGTATTTCATGGTTTCATTAATACCAGCTACTATAGACATTACTAAAGAAAGAATTAGTTCCACTCAATGAATAGTTGATGATTGATAACACAAACGTTTCTAAGCCTCTCAGAAGGGGAAAATAAATAGCATATTAAAATGATACTTGTCGTATTTACATTGAATTTTAGCATCCCCCTGCTTTGTAAACTATATATAAATATAATACTGGTGAGCATTATCGATATTTTCACCTATTAACAGTTAGTCGACTATTGATAGTCAACTATCGATAGTCACTATCGATAGTGCCCACCACTATCTATACCATTTTAATTTTAGAGCGAACATTTGTGTCAAATTGACACAACAATATATGTACGCGATATAATTGTGTATTTATCAATACAAATTAGTATTTATCCATCATAATCGTCAATATATGTTTAAGTTTTAATTATTTGGTATTTCTGATTAAAAATAAAATAAAATGTAAAAATACTTAGATGGCATTGCTTTTTAAAATTAAACACACCCATTCCTGAAATAAACAACTAATGGTGGCGTCCATTTTATATTATATAATAACCAACCGTATTGGGAGCGACAAGTGCCCGAAAGCCATCAACAAACACAACATTTGCGTACACATAGATCGCAACCAATGGAAGTATGTGTGCATCCTCTGTGGTAAACGATGCCCTTGAAGACGAACATGGATACGCATGTCAAGATGCACACGGGCGAGAAAAACTTCCCATGTCATATGTGCGAAGGACGTTTTATCAACTAATCCGTTCTGTTGCGACACATAGAAATCCATTCGAATGTGCGTTCGTTCCGTTGGAATATGTGCAATCAGAAGTACAAGTATCTGAAATCGCTGGACATCCATATAGGGAAGGTACAAGGGATCGGCGACGCCAAAATTTTCGAACGCAGCAAGAAATACATTTTGTCATATTTGTCTGAAAGCTTATTATGCGACCAATAAATTACAGAAACACATCTGCATACATACAGGCGGGAGGTCGTTTTCTTTTAACGTATGCGAGAAGAAATTCATTCATCAGTAGAGTTCGGCAATTGTCCGGCAGAGCAAATACGTATTGCGACGCCGGCCTCAAGTAATGTAATATAAATAAAGTAGATCAATCGTATTATTGTAATTTAGTATGTATTTATAAAACATAAGTCATATTGTAAACTTCTCCTAAACTCCTCACCACAAACTGCACTAAACTAGACGTACGTTTCGATAGCAAAGCTTATACGACATACTACGACAAAACATATATTTGCCACAATTCAGTACGATAATTCAAAGGCGCACAAAATAAATATTTCAAAGAAATGTATCTAAATTATAATGAAACTCAAATTCGGATCAAAACACTACAAAAAAATAATAAATAAATTGGCCAATCTCTACTAATAAGGAAATAAATTGAATTGGCCCAGCTCTAGCAGTAAAGATGTAAATAGTGCGGTCACCAAATTGAATATTTTACTAAAATAACATAAAATATCGCAGCAGTGCGTTCAGACAAACAAATGGATTAGTTAGTAAAGTTGTTGATTATTGTCGGTTAAACTAAAATATACAAAAAAGCCTAAGATCTGGGTCTCAAATACTTGCACAATTGATCGTAACAATTTTATTGTATATGAACTATATAATTTGAAAATAAATACAAAACTTTGACTTATCTATTGCAAAGAATGTTTAAATTTTATATTTGTTATAAGAAGCGACCTGTAACGAATTAAAATTGACAAGATAGCGAGCAACACTGCCCAGGTTAAACAGTGTAACTTCATTAAAGGTTCTATAAATGAATTACAATAACAAAGAATCTAAACCAAGAACTATTAATTTTGATAAACATTGAAATTTAATGTAATAACTAAACAAATTTAAATAAAATAAAGCAAAAATACACCTACTTGAGTTATCGTTGGGTTCGATGGGGGTAAGCTGATAACCAAGGTTCTAACGTAGCAATTCTCCAACGTAAAGATGTTTGACAGAGCTTGCCGATGGTCTGCGACTGTATGTGGACTATATCCCCAGATGTAGCGGGTGTTAGCAATTTATTCGCAAATGCAATAAAGGCGGAGGTGGTGTTCAGTAATTTGATGTTTCCCTCACTAAAAGTATGTAGACACCTGGAGAAATGCGTGTAGCACGTGGGTACGCTAATAATCACCTAGCGGGATCAAACTGAGATACGTATAAATGTATCAAGATCGTACGATTGTACGTATTCCGACGGGTGAACCGTTGCGAGTACCGACAAAAATCCCTTGAAGGAAGACATATAACGTAGAAAATGCGTTGAAAACGTAAAATCCTGCCTACAGCAGATGTGCTAAATACCAAACCCCAAATCAAAGCTTTTTCAAAACCCAAAAGTTGCACATAAAACGTTAACAACACGTATCGGAGATCAGCAACGGCTAACACGCGATCGAATTTCGATCCTTCTGGAAAAATATATCCGAATCCCTTGCCAAATGTGGTGCTGATATACGATACCCTGACTATAGATGGACTGTTTGATCTGCATATTTCAGATTTAAAGCTAGTATTAATACAGTATATCTGGAATACTTAAGTGGAGAATCTGCATTAAGTTCTAAGTGACATAAACATAATACTGGATAATTGGAACTTGATATTTCTGGATAATAAAATAATCTAATAATCTTTTTTTTTCTAATTTCTTTGTTGTTATCTAATTTATATACTAAGCTCATTATTACTAAACAACCTTATTATCCAGTAAGACGTTTGTGTCATTTTGTTTTAAAAAAAATGCTTTGATGTTTATATACTAATCATTATAGATTTGCCCTGCAATGAATGCATTTTACGTATATATATTGTTACGCTACACAGTAGCATTTTTTTTTTTTTTTCCCCATGGGCGGGTGTAAGACCCGAGGAAGGCAGCTCGGCCAGAGAGACCTATTGTGCCCCCATGTCCATATTTAGCCCTCTCGCTCAGGTTGCACCCTATCAAAGAAGTTCGCAATCTGGCTGAGAGTAATTGTCAACTCTGGGTTCGTCAACCGATCGACCCAAAGTGCCTCTGCTCTCCCCATCACTGCCGAGCAAGTTGAGAAGAAGTGAGCAGGAGTTTCCTCCGCCCCCCACACCTCCTGCACAGGGGAGAGTCCACTAGCCCCATGCGGTGCCTGTGTTTATTTAGTGCGCAGTGCCCAGTTAAGATTCCTGTGAGTAATCTCAATCTGTCCCTGCTCATAAAGACTGCTTTACGGAGTCTTTCCTGATAAGGTTGGAGTCCTAGGGATTTACAGTGTCTAGCGCCGGCAAGTCTATTCAGAGGGAACAGTGCCTAGCAGCAAGTTTGGACCTGACAAACGTTTTGATCGCCCCATACGAGCTGCCACAACGTCGGTTCTGGACCCACGAACGGCACCGCGGCGCCCCCAGCTAACGTGTCAGCGATTTCATTGCCTCTGATCCCAGAGTGACTGGCAACCATCTCAATGTAACGTTAAGATGTTCCGCCAGCTGTTTCAGTATTCTGTGGCACCCCAGTACCACATCAGAGTCAAATCTGACAGCCCGCAAAGCTTTGAGGGCAGCTTGGCTGTCGGAGATGATTTCAATCCTTCCATTTTTGCGTGGGCAGTTTAAGATGCCCTCAGCACAAGTCTGAATGGCAATGATTTCGGCTTGGAAGACGGTGGGGGAGTTCCTAGCTGAAAGTTCCCCGTCCGGCTCACGTCCCCCAGATTCAATACCCGTGCCATTACACGTTTTCGAGGCATCGACGAACCAACGGATATACCTCGATTTGTTTGCGGATGTGTGCAATTGCAGTTTTCTCTGCTGGAGATATCTACCCTGTATCCCCCAGAGAAGCTGAAAACGGCGAGATCTTATCTGCTTTACGGACAGTCGTACTGTTTGTTCGATGTAGTTGAAGATGCTGGTATGATCTCCGACTTTGCCGGAGAAGCCCTTGCATCCACTACATTTTGCTCTGTAGGCCCCTAGGACTGCCTCAGACCACAGCACCAACTGCAGCGGGGGAAGCCCAAGAATGGTCTCCATAGCAGCAGTCGGCGCTGAGGACATGGCCCCCGTGATTCCCAAACAGGCAATTCTCTGGACTTTGCCAAGCGCACTTACAGCATAGCCTAGATTTGCTTTATGCCACCAGACCAGCGAGGCGTAAGTTATAGAGGGTACTATGACCTTCGTGTACAACCAGTGTACCATTGAGGCTTCAGCCCCATGCTTTACCGAACATACCTCTGCGGGCCCAGAAGTTCCTTATGGCTTTGTTCGTCACATGTTCTAGGTGTGATTTGTACAGCAGTTTAGCGTCCAAGATAACACCCAGGTATTTAACCTCGGTTGATACGAGTATTTTGGAGCCGAATATAGTGGGACACTGGAGATTGGAGAGTTTCCTCCTCCAAGTGAACGGAACCATAGTCGTTTTACTGAAGTTGACATTGAGAGCCTCTCTTATACACCACCTCTCTACAAGCCTGAGTGCGACCTGCATCCTCTCGGACACCACGCCCCCAAATTTCCCGCAGACAAGAATGGTGATGTCATGGCGTAGCCTGCGCATGGAAGCCCGCCCCCCGAAGTCAGAGAGCAGGCTGTCCACCACACACTCCATAGCCAGGGTGACAGTACTCCGCCCTGCGGGCAGCCAGCTGCCACCGCCGCCCTGATCACAGTAGCATAGTAGCATACAGCCCGGATTAAAAAAATAAATTTTAAAGAAATACATTAATTAAATTAGGAAAAATCGAATTTTATACATCCCAGTGTCCTCTATCTTTATTAATTTTGATTTAGAAGTGTGCTCTCTCACCAGCCAGATAGCATGCAGGGCGAGAAATTTCCGATCAAGGGGCGGTGACATAAAAAAAAATATTGAATAGCTCGTTACTTTCTTATATATTTCAGTGAGAGTAGAGATTCTGAGCAAGAATGTTGTCAATTGTCCTCTCCTTCAAATTCACTGTCAATGACCATTTTAAAAGATATCATAGGCATGATAAAGCCGTGCCTCAATAGATTCAATCTCTTATGTAAAATTAAAACATTTAAGTGTGGATAAAAGTGATTTTATTTAATAAAAAAAATTCAAAATGTGTGCTTTTTTAAAATCAGACATATATCTTTGGATAATTATCTCAGGTAAGTACGTGAGTCCGTTTAATTAATAACACTAAAGTTTTACAAGTAATTCCACTTTTTGCAATTTAAATTCATAGTTTCGAACGTAAATACGTTTAAATTGAATTTCAAAATTCCCGCGATTTCTGACCGTTCAAACGGAGTTATGTTAGGCTTAAAGAAACGTGTGAAACAGAGTAGCCAACCTTGATGGTAAATCACTGGATATTGGTTCGTAACGTAAATACATAACAAATATTTATAAACCTATTTACACAAATTTCCCCAAGTAACGGTGAACGGTTTCGCAGACGATATAAACAATTTTCTAACCTCAATTCTTTCTGAACGAATAAAAATGCAATTTCTTAAAAGTATAGTTAAATTTAGATTAGAATTGAAATAATACGTTTATTTTTAGGTAGATTTGACGAGAAATACCTTCTGCGAGCATTGGAGTGGTCCGGAATGTTCGAATGTCGGATGAGGGCCCTCGTGCCATCGTCGTCACATCAGATCACGGAAAGTGGCTCGTTCACGACAGGAACATCATAACAGGGAAACTCGGGAAAATCGTCGTTGAAGAAAAATTACCCAAAAAGGTTGCGGGTAATTTGGATAATATTTGTGTGAAAAACTTTGTTTAACATATAAACATTATTTTTAGGTTGTAATTTGAAATAAAATGGGATTTTATCGAAATAGCCGTTAAATTTTTTAAGAACAAAATGAAATAGGTCTGCCTCGAACAGAGTTCGGTTAGTGAATGGTTCGAATTGAAAATGTTTTAACTGGCTTGAAAGCGATTGTCTTCGTCAAGGAGTCCAACTGTCTGTGAAAATCCGTTAATATAACTGAAATAAAGGGAACATCCATTGTTTTATATATGAGAATGGCCATGTGATCGAAAGGATTTGTCAAATGTTTAAACGATATGAAAATAAATAAAATTACAAAATCTGGAATCACCTTACAATTGGAATATGATAAAAGTATGTGTCTCTGGATTGTGAGAAAAATACATTTGAAATTTTTAAACACTTATTACTATGTAAAATTAACAATCTTAAAAATTCATTATTGCACCTAAAAGGTAGGCAACCATTTATACACATAGAATTGTTACAGAACTCAATTTCCAGTAATTTTACCATGTCTTTCTGTTGACATATCAAAGCAATTTGACTGCCAATGCAGATACAAACGTAATTAGACTAAAATTAACTGACATAAATACACAGTAAAAATAATAAAACTGTTCACCTTGAATTAAACGTGGATCCAAATTTGATCTGTCAATACCTATAGTAAGAAATACGCTAATCAAATTCTAATATTGATTTTCGATGTGTAGGTGTATCACTGCTGATCATCTTGCTTCCTGAAGGGAAAAATCTGAAGAAAAATGCCTTGAAGGACTTGCCAAATGCAGAGATTTCCTACATCACCTGGACATCGTCTGGCTGTCTGCTGCCACATATTATATCCTTTTTCTATTATATCTAATTAGTTTTAAAATATAACTGAGTAAACTAGTAACATTCCCTTTTTAAATAAAACTAGAATATTTTCGCCATAACAATATATTAGGACCATCACGAAAAAGGAGGGTAAGGTTACCCTAAAAATAGTAGGCAACTGGGCTACCTCCTATTTCTAGGGAAAATTTACATCAAATGGTTTTTTCATATGTTTGTGGAATATTACTTGCGCATAGTAAAATTCATTGAAGGTCTGGTAAATCTAACTATTACACTTCATTTGAGAATATTACTTTATAGGTGTAATTTTCCCTGGTAAACTTATATCTCTAAAGTTATATTTACCAAACCTTCAAGGAATATTCCACAAATATGTGAAAAATCTCCTATAAGTGCAAATTTACCCCAAAAATAGGAGGTAGCCCAGCTGCGTCCTATTTTTTTTTAGGGTGTATGTAAAAAACAAATATCTGTAGTAGAAACATCTCTTTAGAGTGATAGAATTCTTTTGCATGGCAGTTATTCCAATAAGTACCGCAAATTTTATTAGTTAATTTCAAAAATTAAACGCGTTAGCTGCGTGTTAGACGAAACCATAAAGATTATCAGCTTAGTAGGCGATTAAAAACAGACCGAACGACAGAGTACCCCACTAACGTTTGACGTTCCGGCGTTAATAAGTCGGAGAGCTCGCAGCTTGTCGCAGTAATCTCCGAATACCTTCGCCGGCACGACAAAGCTTTGACTTTTAGTTTCGCAGGGTTCCGTTATTGTCTGTAAAATCTTCCCCGTCGTAGAAATGATCGCAGTTACTACCAGTAGTCGCGTTCGCCGTCTTTCTCCGGGATTCCTAGTCGCCGTTGTTCGGGTCGTTCGTTCTACGTGGGCACAATGCGCGTGCATTAGTAATGAGTAGGAGGTAATTACGAAGCTGATGGGGGAGCACGGCGACTGGGACGACTCCGCGACGCAACGCTTAATACATTGACAACCCTTACATCCTCGGTCGAGATAGTAATGAATATTGCATGCGCCTTTGTCTTATTTCGTGTCAGTGTAATCCTCGGGCCCGCCTCACATACATCCGACTTGCACTGCCGCCTGATTCTTACGCCTATCACGTTATCCGCTTATGCTTCGGTAGGTGTTGCTTAAAATTTCGCGTTTGTTGATGGCATGCAACTGCAAGCTTTCTAGAGTAGAATAAATACTTATCGATTGATGTTGTGCTATAATTACAACAACTTGTATTGGTAAGTAGTAGGGTTGTAAACCCGTCTTTGGTATTTTTGGAGTGTATAAAAACACTAGGCAAGCAGCATATCATTTATTTCTTTCTGGAATTACTTTTGGGGAAGCTGTTTTAACTAGAACGGCAATTTATTATAAAACTTAATAGCATGCTAAGTTGTGAGGCTTTGACTTGTTGACACTCGGTGCTATCCGAAGATTGTTACATTGACATTCCGATATTTATGCACGTCGCCATTTTTCTTCAGATCTTCGGAGTGCTCGTCTAGTAAGCACTTCAATATAAAGAAACTGGGTAGTGTAATAATTTTATGCTATCTGTATAATGTTCTAGACCATATGTGGGCAACAACCGGCCCGCGAGCCGGATCCGGCCCGCTGTAAGATTTGATCCGACCTGCGAGACATTTTGAAAAACCCAATTAAAGAAAAATATTACACTACTTACTCATACTCACTCCAAATGAGGAAAATCGAGTGATATGGGGTTTGCCGCTTGCTCCTTCGGAATCAAGTGAGCGAGCAAGCCGAGTGGGCAATGAGGGAGGCGGCAAGCATCAAAGCCTTTGATGTTTGCCGCCTCACTGGCGGCGCAACAAAAGATTACTTAGACTTCTCAAATGTTCTACACTAGACGATTCTAGATCATTCCTTCATTTTGCCTATATAAGCGGGTGGAGGGCCCGAACTTTAGTTCAGTTCTATTTGAGCTACCGAAATGACAACTTCGACAAGCGATATCCTAGCGAACTGCTAGTGCCGTCATTTTGCTTTGTGACTTTGTGTGCATCTTGAGTGCTTACTAATTATATTTTGTTATTAAGTTTGTCGAACGAAAAGTAGACGAAAATGATGTCTGGTGGAAAGAAACGAAAAGTAGATGCAGAGGGTTGCCAGTTTCAAGAAAAATGGACTGAGGAATTCTTTTTTATCTTGCACAATGGTAAGCCTATTTGTTTGCTGTGTAATGAATCCATTTCAGTGATGAAAGAATTCAATATAAAGAGGCATTACTCAACTAAGCATCCTATGCTGCACTCACTCACAGCACAAATAAGAAAAGACAACATCCCGACGCTTACCGCAAATATGGAAAAACAACAGCAAATGTTTCATAAACAAAGAACACAACTTCATAATGTTGTGAAAGCTAGTTTTATAGTTAGTTCAAAATTGGCAAAGTCATTAAAACCATTTGTCGATGGAGAATTTATCAAGGAGGGTATGTTAGAAGTTTGCAGTGTTTTGTGTCCTGAAAAGAAAAATTAATTTGAAAAAATTAGTTTGTCAAGACGAACTGTTGCCCTATATGGCGGGCAAAATGATGGCTAATGATATAAAAACAACTTTGACTGACCGTATGGCTGGTTTTGAATCATTTTCCGTAGCATTAGACGAGAGCACCGATTTGTCCGATACATCTCAACTGGCTATATTTATTCGAGGTGTTCACTGTTACTGAGGAATTGCTTGCTTTACAGCCGCTAGAAGGAACTACTACAGGAGAAGACATTTTTAATGAAGTTGAAAAGGTATTCACAAGTTTTGGTTTGCCATGGTCAAAATTAGTTAGTATATGCACAGATGGTGCACCTTCTATGGTCAGCTTACGTAAAGGTTTCATCGGAATTTTGTATGAAAAAGCAACTGAATTAAATGTGCAAAACGATGATTTGATAGTCCTTCATTGCATTATCCACCAACAGAACTTGTGTTCTAAGTCTATTCCACCCCAGAATGTTATGAATGTGGTAGTAAAAACCATCAATTTTATTCGATCCCGAGAGCTTAACCGTCGTCAATTCAGGGCGTTTTTTGGATGAAATATCAGCCGAATATGACGACGTAACATATATTGTGAAGTCAGATGGTTAAAACAAGGAAAAATGCTGAAAACGGTTTTACGAGCTTAGAAATGAGATAGCCGATTTTATGCAAATAAAGATAACCACTATCTGAATTGAGTGACCCAAAATGGATATGTGATTTAGCATTTTCTGGTCGACCTTACAGGCCATTTGAATGATTTAAATTTGAAACTTCAAAAACAGGACAGTTAGTAAATGATTTGTACACCGTTTGAAAGCGTTTCAAAACAAAATCCACTTGTGGAAGGCACAGTTGGTGTCTGGTAACACTTCACCACACTCTCTGCGTATGAAAATACTGCTTATGCTCAATATGCTGAATAACTCAAGTTACTATCGGAGCAATTTTCGAACAGATTTAGCGATTTTAAAAACATGGAAGACAGTTTCAATTTATTAGCTACTTCAACAAAAAGTAATGTACAAAATGCTTCAATACACTTGCAAATGGAGTTGATCGAGCTTCAAGAAAGCTCACTCGTAAAATCTAAATTTGAAGACGTGGAGGTATGCGATCTCTACAAAAAATACCTCGAAGAAGACCATTTTCCAGAGCATTAGAAAATTCGCAAGAAAGATTGATTTGTGCGTTTGGCAGTACTTATAATGCGAAACAGTTCTTTTCAATGATGAAAGTTAATAAATCAAAACATCGTACAAGGCTGACTGACGATAATTTGGAAAATTCTTTAAGTCTTTGTATCAGTGGAATTCATCCAAACATCGACGGATTAGTTTCGCAAATTCAAGCTCAAGGGTCTCATTGATTTCGTTGTCGCTATTTAACTTCGTAGTTGTAATAATCCAAATTTCACGATTTAATTATAATGTTGTACCTATTTTTTTCATTTCATTTTCTTATTTTAATAAATTGCATTATAATAACATTGTCGTATTATTTCATGTCTGATATCTATGGCTAACAATTATGAACACCACTTTAAAATGCACTACTTTTAAACGCGGCTCGCACACTAAAGTTTGGCCCACAACATGTCAAAGGTTGCCCATACTTGTTCTAGACGATGTTATTGTAGGTATACTACTTAAAATTCTCACGCCCCCCCTCTGAAGCCGAAAAACAGTTTCGGCCGACGCAGATGCACTGCATGCCAAGATTCGTACGTAGTGCGGGACTGAAACTTGGTATACTTGGTGTTCTAGCCGTTTCATACGTTGCTATTCGCATCATAGACCTAATAGTAAAAGGACTCAGCCGTCACTAACTGGTTTCCCAATGCGTCGATGTGTTGGTCCCATCCTAGGTGAGTAACAACTCGAAGACCCAGAAATTAAATAGTTTACGCTGGCGTTTTTTTCCCACTTTGTGGTAAGTAGAAGGTGTTGTGTTTTACCTCCATTTTAGTTTATTGCTTTTGTACCATTCTTGGGCCTCTAGAATGATTGTCTGTATGTATTCATACCGTCTACTCCCAGTGTTTAGAAAAGCTGAAATGTACTTACGGCCCATTTCAATCATTCACTGCTACACTGAGAAAAATGGGCTAAGTAAAGATAAAGTTTTACTTGGAACTATTCTCGTTAATTAATAGCTGCAACTAAACCCAGTTTCCTGAATGCAAGTTGTTACTGTAAATAGTGCTTTTATTAACGGCTATTACACAGCGCACCTGACAAATTTGTGGTAAGTAACGTATTACTTATGACTACCGGTACTGCATCTAACTACGGCACATGGTTAGCAGAAGTAACAACAATGCTGATCGCTATTAAACTCATGTATTTTCTTAAATAGGTAACAACTTGCCACAACTATGATTATTTGAGTTTTGCTGCCAACCCGTGATTGTTTAACTTATCCTGATTGGCTAATACGGCGGAGTAATGAAATAGTCCCCGAGACAGCTACGCGCACAGGCGCGTGCTAGGGTCAAGTAAGAGTTACGGACGTGGGAAAAGGTCGTCGAAAATGGGTTGCCAAGGAGTACGGCTATTGTAGGTCAGTTGGAACGCAAATATATTAAAAATACCTGGTGGGTTAACACAAGCCCCCATCCGTATAAAGAATCCCAGCGAAAGAAGAAGTACCGAGCCTATAAGCAATCGGATGTTTCAAGATCGCAGTTTTAAACTACGTGGTGGATATTTGAATTCCCATCATTGTGATGATATCTGCGCCCGCGGGAAGGTTAAAGTGTGGATGCCGTCGCTAGGTGAGTGACAGTCCAAGTGCCACCTGCAGTTAAGGATACCCCGACAAAGTAGCCGTTTTCGAGACGATCACCGGACACAACCGCTACGTACGCCAACAGAGGATCAACTCGCCGAGACAACGACCGGTGCAAAGAACCAACAGAAACCGCAAGTTTAACGCCTAGGTACATTATTTCTTTGTTTGTTATTAGTTGTACCTTCAAAGCCATATTTCTCTTTGTCCTTTGTTTAGATTTCAATAATTTCAATAACTAAAGAACGTTTCAAGGGGGCCCCATTTACTTTATCTTTTATTATTGCTTTGTTCATTTTTTCATTATTAAGGAATATATTTTGAGTCATTACGTTGTAAATTTCTTAAAAAGAGACTGTTGTTAAAGTAAAACCAATATCTTTCATTCATATCAGGTAGTCATTGTGTTTGCCCTATACAAAATAAAACTATTATTAATAATAAGAAAAAATGCTTCTTCTTCTTAAGTAATAAGTATTAACTACCATCTTTAGCAAAATAAATGCGAATCTAATCTTCAATTATCAATGCAATCGAAGCTACTGCACACTGAATAGTAATTAAAAATTATTTGCAAACAATTTTAAAATACGCATTACTCCGTACGTAGTACTTATAGTTGCGGTTGCATAAATAATTAAAGATGTGTGGAACTTTTTTTATACTTTTTCAGTTATTCACAAGAGTACACAGTAAACTACTTGGTAAATATTCACTAAACTTCCTCGTTTCCTACACTACCTACAGTTGAACAACAAATTTAAGGTAAGTATATTGTATAGTTATAGCAAACCATTACCTTCTATATATCAGGTATTTAGTGAACGTGCATTAATGATAGTGTTTCCTTATCACAAGTAATCCAAATAGCTTGTATTAATTGAGGTTAATAATGAAGGTGTGATAGTCATTATAGAATAGTTCACTCACAGCAGTACACCTACTATTTAACAAGGGCCAATCTTTGCTTACTGCAACTACATATATTCTTTGGCTTAACTACTTCAGTTTAATTATCATAAGTAACTTCATAAGTTAGCGGTATGAAGCAGACCGTAAGTAACTTAGATTGCTTCTTGTTAGTATCAGTGTTTAGGATCTCTTTTTTACTAGTGCTAAGTAATCTGTGCTTTTGTCCCCTAGCCAGCTGAACTTTTTACTTACGATAATTGTATTTTTATTTATGATTATTAAAATTTTTTCTCAGAGTACATATGTGTATAGCCATTGCTGTAGCTTCGTTATTTAGTCTTCTATATTGCTCGGAGAGATTTTCCGGGTTACTCACTCTGCTTTCAGGAAAGTGAGTCTCTATAAGGACAAGAATTCTTTCTCTTCCATTCATCAGTAAACTTTCCGTCTGAATTTCTTAATACCATTTCTGTATAGATTTTCTCCTTCGCTATTACTCTGTGAAGTCGTGAAGCGATAAGTATTGAATAGATATCCTCACAGAATGTTCTGAATACCTGTTCTGTTCTCCATTACGCTTGGCCTTCGAAAAGAGGTTCCGTGTATCAGATCTTAACTTTCACAAATGACTGTTCTCTGGTCTAAACAAAATCATCCTGTGATCAGAGAGAGAAAATTTACTTAATACTCTCTAGTCTTTCAGAAAATCCTTTAGGTTCAATGTACTTAGTGTAACTTCCAGCACTTCCTTCCTTACCCTTGTTATAAACGTGGGGGTATTCCCGATATTGTGTACGAGTAGGTTATTGCTGAAATTATACTCTAAAAGTTGCTCACCTTTCTGATTGGTGTCCTTGTTTCCCCAAACAGTGTTGTGTGCGTTAGCGTCGTATCCTGTAGGTAGTGGTAACCTCCTCTTCTGGCAATGCCCCACTATCCATGTAATATGAAGAATTTCCTTACGTTTTTCGTTAAATTAGAAGGTATGAATTGGTGCGAGTATCTAATTAAGATACCTGCTCTAGGCATACTGGCAGTATCAGATATAACTCTACTACCTTTAGAAGCGAGTTTTCTAACTTGTTCTTTTTTTTAAACCGCGGTTCTTGAATTAGCGCTATATTGGGGTTTTTTATTGTGAACGTTCTGGAGATACCAGCGGACGTTTCTTTGACGTGATGGATGTTCACTTGGGCGATATTGATGCCCGCCATCTCGTAGAGTCGGATGACAATTATCTGTGATAGACAGCTGCGATATGGAGACTAGCAGTCCTTTTCACATCGCTTTCTAATTGGTCTTCTTTAGAGGTGCTAGGAATAGGTTCATCCTCTTCCTCCTTTTGCTGCTTCTTGTGCTTGATGGGATGATGTACCCGTTGCTCCTGATGGTTTAGTAGAAAGCTTAATCGATTTCCGCCCTCAGGAGCTGGTCCTTGCTTTCTATTAGTGTTAACTTTTCAGATGTTTGTCCTTGACGTTTAGGTGGAAACAGAGTCGCGGTGTGGTTTTGGAACTTCATCTGCCTTACAAGTCGTCAACTCAACTCCCTTCCAAGTTTTTAGTTTAGGTACCTTTAAGCAGAGCCATTCTTCGGAATGCATTACATCAGCCAGGATTAGTCCCGGCCCAAAGTGGATGTTATGTTGGTGTCCAGTATAAACTTATTTTATCAAATTCTAAAATGTTCTAATCGTCCACTATAATGGTTTAAACGACATAACAATATAATTGTTTTTCAACAATCAATACAACATTACGTTGTATCGATAAGAAAAAAAAGCCAACTAAATCGGGTATCATACACAAATAACAAAAATATTTTTTATGATTTTAGTACTTGGAAAAGGCTTCGTAAACAAAGTTGGATGTGCAAATTGTATATAGAAGAGGACCTAAAATAGATCCGTGCGGGACACCAGATCTTATGAGCAAATACGAATAAATTTGATTATTAATACAAACACGCTGAGTTCTTCCAATAAGATAATTATGCAACTGTAACGGAAACGGGTTTTCCTATCTGGAGACTTTTGGGGATGGCCAGCCCAAATTCAAATAAGACAATACCAAACTCCGTCTCACAGATAACCCACACTACTCTTTGACCGGCGAGCCACTGCTGGGAAACAAACTTTTTGTTCAGTAGCGAATGGTTTTAGTAATTTTAGCCAAAGATGTTTCCTAACTGTGTTTTCCTCCGTCAGTCGGAGCAGGGCCGTCAGTTAGCCTAAAGATTGTCGACTTACCCTTCTCGTCGGCTTTCTCTTTACTAGTCTGACTTCCTCTCGAGACTTCACTGAGGGTTCAAACTGAACTTCTTTTAGAATGACGAAATAAATAACGACTCATATTTTTACAATTATATATTTAAGCTTTTTATTACTATATAAGCTACACAATTAAATGGGATAACAAGTGAACAACAAAAAAAAGTAAACCAAAACACAATGATCTTAATGAGTAATTTATCATACTAATTTACTGAGGGAGAGAGAGAGAGAGAGAGCGAACGAGTTACGGTTTTTATGTATTTGCAATGGTTAGTTTTAAGCAGAATTTTTGAACATCTTACCGGCCGATGTGGGAAAAATAATTCTTCACGTAATCCAAATTTTAGGCACAAAACTTTACACAACACACACAATCTTTTTAAGCCAAAGCAAAAAGGGGGGAAAAACTCTTAAGTGAATTTATCTCCAAAATCACTGGTCACCCTGCGAGGAAAGCTTTTGCTTCCTATATTTTTAAAAGCGTATTATGACTACAATATCTAAAAAAAAGAGAAGTTTTAATTTTGAGTTTAGATTCGCCCGATACGAAGTTAGAGACGCGTGCTTCTACTTTAGCTGTAACGAGACCACGGAATTAATTAATTCAAAACCGCTCTGTCAAGGGTTTTTATAAACTTTAGTTGTGACGTCATTTTGCACCGATAACTAGTTCGGCCTCTCTTTACAGGAGGGCGCAAGTATGACCGAAGGCGTTATTTTTCTGACTTTCAGACGTCCTACTTAATAAGACCGTGAGAATTGCCAACTCGGCGTTTTGTAACATACAACGAACAAGGTAATAGATAACATTCATTGGACAAAGTAATAGATTAAAATACAAAGTATTACCAGGTTATTTTAATTACGCGGGCCTTAAAACAAAGAACGCTTGTTGTCTGCGGCGAGCCAGCGCTTGTTATTGCAAAAGCCACGGTACTTATCAACTACGCATTAAGAAAATGAATTTAAATACTTGCATTATACAGGATGGAATTTCGAATTCTTACACAACAAGCTGAGGCCCTAAACCAAAGTAAGACAATATTACCGACATTAACTCATGATTAATATTGTTGAAGACATTCGAGATATCAAGCAAAAATAAAAGGATGTGATTGCCTTTATCAATTGCCTTAATGATGTCATCCACAACACACATCAAAGCAGTGTTATAGCTGTATTGTTTCCCAAAACCAGACTGAGTTTGAAGCAAAATGCCATACAATAAAAGATATTCCTTTAATTGACATTCAAGTATTTTCTCGAAGACCTTCGACAAGACGGGAAATATACTTAGCGGTCTCAAGCCGTCGCGTCGCAGTGACCAGGATTTGACTTTTTAGGAATAACCACAGACTGTTTCCAACAAAGCGGAAAACATCCAGTCATTAAGCGCGAATTTATTATATGCGTCAAGTAGTTCACAACACGTGAGGTACATAACTAAAGCATTACTTTTGATGGAAAAAAATATTTCGTAAACAATTTGCTCGTCTACTACTTGAAATTCAAAATTATTATTACTTAACTTAGTTGAATCGTACTTACTAGAAATGTCACGGTCCAGCGGCAAGTTAGGAGTAAAATCAATAAAATTATAGTTAATAATGTTCGGATCTTTCAAATGTTCAGGAATGTTATTGTTTTTAGGAGTGACTTCTCCTAAATTTAATATCATGCGCGTTAATTTGTAACCGATGCTCTACATGAGCACGCTTCTCTCTACGTATCGATTCTGTCGTAAGATCCTGATATACCTACTATTCTTACTGGAACCGCAATGGTTCAACTCTAAAGATTTATCATGCGACTAGGGAACTGTTACTGGTAGGACGTAAAAAAAAAACTAATACGTATTTGGAAGTGCACAATTAGCGCAAACACCTAATTGTGTCTTCAGGTCTATTTTTAGTACAGAAGAAAAATAAAATAATAAAATAAAACTGCATTGCGGATGTTGTAAAAACAATGTACATCTGCTTTCTCAGGAATTTTCCTTCAATATGAGACGGGCTTTAATTTTTTTTTTGAAAATTATAAGGCAACAGAGCGATAAAGAAATATAACGAATGAGAAATACTCTGAGGTAGAGTGTTCTTTATCCTCGTTAGAAATTCACCTGAATATGAGGAAATTTAAAATTCAGTAAAACCAATCTCAGTTGCAACATACCGATATTAGAAACAGTAGATTTCCCAAAGGAAATATATTCGTGGCCGAATGAAAAAATAAACGCCTCTTTTCCAAAAGAATCCTTGTTGATGTACGAACCTGACAACGCAAAAGTGTTTTCGCGTTTCATTTTTTTCTCTGAATTTTTAAAATCTCATACTGCTTGTTAATTATTCATAAAGGAGTTGTAACGAACCGATTGTTCTATGAAGTGGCAGGTATATTCCCTTTTATATTGTATATATGTGAGCTTCCCAAAGTAATGCTATTGATTAGTATCGTACGAACTCTGAATGTTTCCCTTTCGACAAAAATAGTAATTGGAATATGTAGCCATTATGAAAAACATTTATTCACACAGTTATATCAAAATTAGCCAATTTAACGATTGCTCGAAGTATTGTGGATGAAGATTTAAAATTAGCAGTAATTAAAAGTTTGCATTAGAAACGAAAGATTCAATTCCTCCCGAAAACTTTCTATAGAAAATTTTTGTGACCTAATTCCTGCTTTTGTTTGTGTTGATCATGATATGTTAGCCAAACTAAGGTGGTATAGAATTGAGAGTGCAATAGCACAATCGTTTGAGGCACATCTGCGTGAAAGGTTCCAACTGATAACGATTTGTTAAAACAGGAGTGCCGCAAGGTAGTGCTTTGGGTCCTGTACTTTTCTGAATAGCATTATCAACCTTCTAGTTGATTTAATTACAAAATAGAAGTACGTGTGCTGATGATACTAATGCTACGATGGAAGAAAAATATATGAAATGCAAAGAAATGGAAAATCAAACAAGTGCAACCTTGGAGGATATGAGTACAAGGTTTACCAAATAAGAAACTATATTTAAATTGTGATATAAGAAAATATGCAGTTTTTTATAACTTTTTCTTAAAATCAAAAACAGAACTATACTCAAAGACCCCCCCGGGGGGCACCTATGCATGATTCAATAAATTATTAACAAAAAAAATAAATATTTGAGCAGTTTGGCAATTCATTCATTACATAGATTCATTAAAGTTAGGGTGGGCACTTAATGTCCGGGCACTTGAGCTAGGTGCTCATTGTACCATCCCTATTAATTCTCTTATTTCCACTCGAGCAGCTTGGTGTTCCCTATAAAGCCCAGTATCTTGCCCAGTGGGAACTTGAGAACCTTCGAGGGCTCCAATAGATCTCTCCCGAAATATTTCTGCCTGAGTACTTTCAGTTCGTCACATGTACAGATTACATGTAAACTCGTTTCCTCCTGTAGTTCGCATCTTCTACAACACGGTTCGCTTACTCGGCCTGTGTTGTATAGATGCCTTTTCAGGGGACAGTGTCCAGTTACCAGCCCAGTAATGGTTTTAGTTTCTTTCTTGCTGTGCCTGAGTAGGTTATCAGAGAATCTAGCATCCCATCCCTATTAGCGCTTTGGTATGGAGTTGACCTTCAGTCAGCCTCCATTTCTTTGTACTTTCTTTATCTAACCAGGTCCAGATCTCCCTACTTGGGGAATCCTTAGTAACCCCACAAACGGACTCTGGACCCAAGAAGTGTCTCTTAGAGCCATCTTGGCTAGTTCGTCGGTTATTACATTGCCCTTTATATCCTCATGTCCCGGCACCCAAATCAGAGACACCGTGTAGTCTCGTGCCAGTGTATTGAGGAGGATTGTTTGCAGTCTCTAACTAGTTTTAACCTAGTTACGGGGATCGAGACTGCCTTAATGACAATTATTGAGAGAAGGGAAATAAATAACAGTTATTTGCACCAGTTTTCCCTAGTAACAAACTTAGTTAAGTAGAGGCTCAACTTAAGGTGAATATGTTTTGTACCGTCGAAACTAGGAATAAAGCTTAGCTAAGTATTGAAAACGGATGGCAACAGTGTCAGACAGTGTGAAAGTGACTTATGACCAAGGTAACGAACAGTTTTTGACAGAAACACACAGAAAGAAAGGAGAATGTTGACTTTTAATTCTTGATACGAGTTTTCGAGTTTTCATTATTGTTGTATTGTGTGTGGTTTTGTGTTGCGTTGTTAGACGAGCTCTCTAGCAACTCTCCTCGTATGCCTCATGACTGTAGACAAATGGGTACCGCCAAAATCTCCAATACATGAAAGGTGAGACCCTGTTGCACACAGTTTCAGGAATATTAACAGCTGATTCATAAAAGCAACACTATTATTGCTAAAAATTTGTTGTTTAATTAGATAAAACATAACAAACTGTATGCATTCGTGGTCATAAGAATGGTTATTTCGTCTTAGGTTACATGGTAGACTTAAAATTATTTTTTATATCTACTCACACATCAAGGATATTCAAATTCAGCTTCAATCAGGTTTAGTATAAATAATGCTGTACATTACGTTACCCTAAATCGCCGGAAAAATTTAAGTTCGTCAAATGTATGAAAATATTCTGCCCTTTCATTTACTTGTTTAGGTGTACCACAAAAAATTATATTTAACTTGTCCAATTCATCATCATCTTCAAACATTATGTTATTTATTAAGATATTACGTGCCATTTTGTTTCAAAAATGTACAAAAATAAATATCCTCACAACAATAAATAAAACACCTGGAAACACGTAATACAACAAAAAAAGTCTTCTTTCACTTGCCGCAATACTTGTCATTCGAAACCAAAAGTGAGGTTAACTGGACCTTAAGCCGGGCAAATCTTCGGCTTATTTTGAATAACACTTTATGACGGCATCAAAGTTTCTCGCCAAAATAAAAAAACAAACTACTGCTGACTCCTCCGAAAGGTCCAAAGATCTTACCTGTCATTCAGGGTCCCGCCGGCTTCAGTGGAGACGGGTGTGGGTTGATAACAGCGATCGAAAACAAGGCGCCACCCGCTTTTAAAATATACCCTGTCGAGGCGTCCGTCAAAACGGGAAATTCGGGGATAGTAAGTAAAAGGGGGAAATCAGCGTAACAACAAAAAAAATAATTAACGAAACTACAGTTTGCATGGTAAATGTAAATAGCAAGTTTATTGTAAAAAGATTAAGTAAGCGTAATAAAAAAAGAATAATATAAATTGTAAATATTTCAGGAAAAAAAAAGTAATGGGTGGACCAAAATAGAACTCTCACCCAGGAAAACGTTAGGTTGACTAAGTTGCATAAACGCAGACGATAACAATTATGAATAGGGCTCAATTAAAATCGAGTTTCCTTAAAAAAAAAATAATTGATACGCAACAAAGTTACTAAAGTACTCTTATATAACAACTACGGATGGGTTTCGTACGCGTTACGTTGATGATCACCAAAGCTTTGCGTTAACAATAAATCTACAAAGGTGAGTTTAAAACTCAGCCGCATCCGACGACAATAACGATTATAAAAGTATAAAAATATAACGAACACTCGATACTCAAAAGAAAAAAACAAACAAGAGCCCCCGATGCCTAATTGGCTTCTTTACTCTAGTATTATGGCTCTACGCTGCCGTTTAGGCAAGTATACAAGATTGTTAAAAAAAAAGGTAAAATTCAAAGCACAAGCCTGTATATTCGTTTCGCAGACGTCCTCCCCCACGTCTGGCGTCCTTGGAGTAACGTGCCGACTTCCGGTGCTGGCGGCCACCCCAGATCAGGATTGGCGGACCTGACTCCAGGCTCGGTATACTCGTGAGAAGCGTGAAGATTTTTGGCGGTGGTTATTCCCTGAATGGCAGGCTCGAGATGGTTTGAACCAAGGATCCAACTAGGGAGATTACATCACCCCATCAAAATTAGGCAACGGTAATTATGCCATAACAGGCCCACAGCATAAAAATAATATAAATGAGAAAGTTAACCCGAAGGTGGAACCCTGTAACGATTACCAAAGTCTTAGAAAACGCAAAGAGAAAGAAAGTTACTCATACCTTGCGTCCAAGGGTTAAGAAACCACACGCGTTCAGAACACGTGGGTGGTGAAATACGTAGGTCGTCTGACTGCAAAAATCCGCCTAAGCGATACGAACCGCAATACTCCACACTAGGCTTCGCCTAAACCATCAAATACATTACGATCAACCAGCAGTGCACACAAAATGCCACCAAATCCGCATTACACAAATGCGAAATTTAACACAGCAAAACGGCAAAATGCGGACGAACCAAACGCAGGTCTAATCACTAGTAGAGCCAACACGGGAGTGTCTCGAAAACGGAAGATCGTTTCGAACCTTTTCCGATAAATCGATGATTCTAGAATTAACAATACCGGAAACGACGTAAATTAAATCCCACAAAGCAAAACGCTCTAAACAAACCCCCTAGACTAATGCAAAATACTCGCCGATATGATAACTTGAAGAGAATTAAGAAATGAAAAGTTGGTAACCCTGACTTTACCGAACGACCGCCGGTAACTTCGCTCGCTCTGTCAAAACAGCTGACATGAGAGAAGTAAACAAAACGAACGTGGTACACCAACTCTTCCAGGAAACAGAAGAAAGTATGGGAAAAATAACAAACACCCGAGAAAAGGCACGTAAAATAAGACTGAATAAAACACAGATCGGAAATATCCCCGGTAAGGTAGTAAGAATGAGTAAAACTCAATGCTAACGTAACCTCCACTTCTAGTGACAATACCACAGCAAAATCGAGGATTAACAGAAATGTATCACGTAAAGCGACTAGTATGTTACACCCCAAGGTTACTCCGAATAAAGGAACGTTAAAAAGGTACAGCTAGGAAAAATAGATACAGTACAAGCGAAAAGTAAGAAAACAGCGTTACAACTTAACTGGTCCTTAAACAGCGGTGAAAACGAAATCATACCTTAGGATCTAGTTAAGCTTAAGTATAACCGGTGCAAATAGCCGTAAGTGTATGAAACTTAGTTAAGATTAAGTTTAAAGGTCTCTCCAGAATACAAAAGACTTCGATCGATTGATATAAAACCAACCAAAAATATGTAGCAAACACAATTTCTCAGAATACAGCGGTAATATGATTCATATGTCGATACCCTCTACTCACCTTGATACGTAATTAAATAAAGCCATAATATATTTTTTTCGGGCTAATTCGACAAACAAAACCTACCCAGAAAACAAATACATTACTCTGGCCGTAAGAAAATACATACGAGGGAAAAGTGTCCGTAGCATATCAATTAATGCTATATCACTGGCCATCGCATACCAGTTCCGGTGCGTTAATTCCATTCGTCGAAGTTATCTGGGTCGTGATCAAGCGGATAAAGGGTGCGTCTATCGCACATTTTCTGCCTAACAGGTAATTAGCTCAAATTCGAGGTCGTAATTCCAATTCACGTTGTAGGTGTCAACAACTGAGTAAATTGGTTTTAGTCACACTAATAACCTTGCCATATTGCGGGGTGTACAAGTCTCGTGCTTAATTGCAATTGTTTGTTAGGAGTAAGGTTTCAATAAATTCGTATATACCTCTGCATAAGCACAGTAATTGGACCTCAAGCATACAATCCTATTGTGATAGCACATTCCGATCAATATAACACAAAACATAACACGTTATTAAAATTCGTAACTAAATCTATTTAATAATAAAAAAATGTCTTGAGAGAATTGTTTTATGTTCCAAAGAAGGCTTATATAAATTTATAATTATATCAGAAGAGGTTATGTGCATTCATCCATACATGTTAAATAACTCAATTCACAGGAAAGAAAGAATCACTAGGTAATTGAATTATCTATGTTTTTGATGTAAGTAGGTATATGTATAGTTTATTATTTATTTCTAAAGGCATTTGATATCGCACACACACTGAATTTATGATTGCCATTAGATATTGCTGACACGCTTAAAAAGATATCTCTATAAGAAAATGTCTTTAGTTTTTATATGTACAATAAGTTATGTACCTCTGTTTTCTACAACCTATATAAGGGAATTTGGTCTGGATGAGGTTCTAGAGGCTGTTAACTGTCTCAAATCTGGTCTTACTATGGGCACGGATTCAGTGCCTTCGTTCGTGGTGAAGGACTGCAGATTCTTGTTGCAGAATCCGCTGTTACATATATTTAATCTCATTATTAAACTTAAGACCTTTCTTTGTTGCTGGAAATCCTCACGCATTACTCCTGTTTTTAAGTCTGGTGTGTCGTTCCTATGAACGACATTACTAATTATCGACCGATATCCATCATATCTAATTTATCTAAAATCTTTAAATTTACACTGTTTAAACGTATTTATAGACAGATTTCTACAAGTATCACTCCTTACCAGCACGGTTTTGAACGAGGCAGGTCCACTCTTTCCAACTTGTGTATTTTTACCGACTTCGTATCTACATCTCTGGATGCCAGAACTCAAGTTGACGTCGCTTATGTTGATTTCTCCAAAGCCTTCGACCAGCTGCAGCATTCTTTGATTGTCCGCAAGCTTGGTAATTTTGGTCTGTCAAAAGATATCATTCACCTTTTAAAATCATACCTTGCCGGGAGAAACAACTATGTTGAGTATCGTGGTGTCAAATCTTACAATTATCCTAGTACCTCTGGAGTCCCCGCAGGGATCAGTCCTTGGTCCTTTACTATTTTTAACCTTTATCAATGATATAACTACTTGCTTTTCTTCAATGTATCTTTTGTATGCTGATGATTTGAAAATTTATCGGACAGTTGAATCCCTGAGTGATTGCGGTCAGCTGCAGGCGGATTTGGAATCTTTATTTGATTGAAGTCGGTCTAACTGTCTTCATTTGAATATAGCCAAATGTAAAACGATGTCCTTCACTAGGAATACCGTGATTCTTCAATACAATTATAACGTTGATCATATAGTTCTGGATCGATGTCAGAGAGTAAAAGATTTGGGAATTACCTTCGACCCTAAATTAACCTTTAATGAACATATGTACAACATTACAGGGGAATGTTTTAAACTGTTGGGCTTTTTAACCTGTAGTACTAGAAATTTTCATAGTATTGAACCGCTTATCAGTTTTTATAATTGTTTTATTAGAGCTAAGCTTGAATATTGCTCACTAGTATGGCACCCGTATTATACTAAGTACATCGATTTAATAGAAAGTGTTCAGTGTAAATTTTTAAAAACATTGTATTATCGTAGATACAGAGTTTTCCTTGCCCACGGTTATTGCTATGATGCTCTATGTAAGGAATTTCATTTCAATACTCTCCAAAATCGTAGGGTAATAGCCCAAATACTTTTTTTGAGTAAATAACTGCATGGTGAAATAAGTAATCCATGTTTAATGCAAGAACTGAATTTTTCATGTGCCACGTATCACATCTAGAAGCCCAGCAACCTTTTACCTACCAGTTGCTAATACACATAATTATATGTTTTCTCCAATTTTGTCAATGTGTCGTAATGTTAATACTTTTTGTTTTGATATAGATATTTTCAATATGACTAGTGATAAGCTTAAGAAATTATTAATTCAAAAGTTTGACTTAGAATCATTTCATTAATTCTTTTTTTAACTTTTTTTTTGTATTATATGTATATTTATTATCTTCTTTTTTTTATTACCTTTTTGCACACTCACTTACTGTATCATGTATTAGATATATTTAGTTTCTAGTTTATTATTTTGTTCCAACTCGTTAAGCATACTACCTTCTTTTTCTTTTTCCCTTTGTTGTTGCACACGCATATATGTTAATTTTGAATTTTCTTTTTTGTACCGATGTTATCCTGTAAAAAGTAATTATTATTACTGTTGGATAATAAACGCATTATTATTATTATTATTATAACCAAATATGGCATAGTTGCCTTATATGGAGTACTTAATTATTTTTGTAATTAATGGTGCCATCTAGTGGCGTAACACGTAGTCTATGCAGTAGCTACCTGTAACCAGGTTTGAAACTCACTGCATACAGTTTTTAATTCCTGCGCAGTCGAAATACGGTTTGGATCGTGCCTAAACTTTTGTTCATAAGTATGTATTATTCAGTTTGTAGTCCATTTTAGTAGCTTTATCAAATCACGTTATATGTTTATGTGTTTGTAAATGTTATTACTAGTCACTAACGATATCGTTTTTCGGCGGATTTAACTTGTGTTAAAAACAAATAAAATTTATATTAGTGGGAGGTTAGGTCCTAATATGGAATATAGGCAATATTCAAATATGGAATGTATTCCATATTAGGAACGTTAGTGTGCAAGTCTAATTAAATAGTTTAAAGAGGTAAAATAAGTACTAATTAAATTTGGTATGCTAATTTTATTTACTGCATTCTTTTTAATCGATTACATACTTCACCACCGATTTTGGCATGATATGCCTTCCTTAGGTGTATAATTTGAATTAAATTAATACAATAGTCATCAAGTAAAAACTAAAAATCGACGTAACAGATCATCTAAAAAATATCTGAAGTTATTTAGTGCAGTTACTGGAGAGAGTTCGTTCGCGAGAGTGCACTAAATAACTTTAAACAATTTTTAGTTTTTTCTTGATGACTATTGCATTAACTTAGTTATGTATCATGTACATATTTTCATTTTTTAATAAAAAAATAACTTTTAATGATTTAAAATTAAAATGGTATTCCATATTTGGTCACTACTCTAGTTATTTATCATACCAAATCTTCACGTGCAGATTACATTACTCTTACAGATCAACAGATGGGTGCTGCTACCAAAAGATGAAATTGATTATCGTTCCCTAAAAAAGGATTTATTTCTCGTAAAATAACAACATTTATTACACGATCCACTCACGATGTTAAGGAATTACGTTCTTCAGCCAAATGGAATCATGAGGCAAATTTAAATATCTCCAGGGAATACTGTAGACGATTGTTACGTGGATTTGATTAAAGTTTTTATAAGAAAAATTTGCCTGTTACAACATAAAAATTAATAATGTTCTTTACTCACTAAAAGATTTTTCTTAAAGACAAAGGAAAAGTCACAGCTATTTAAAAGAAAAAACGTTTGGATTGACTTAATTCAAAATATTTTGGACACTGGAATAATGTTATTTTTCAACGACGAATCAAAATTTTGATATCTGCGTAGGTGATTTTGAAAAAGGATGATTCATACAAATGATTAAGATTTCCTGAAGCTTACGGTAAAATCTCTGCAGGGTGTTATGATATAGAGATGCATGAGTAGTAGGCGGATTGGCAAATTCATTGATAATACTGTAATTGCAGAGGAATGCCAACATATTTTATCAAGAAACTTGATTAATTGATCCAATAGCAGCAAGTGTTGGGCATAAAAGTTTTATGTTTAGCAAGAAGGTGCACCTTGCCACACTGCAAAAATATGGAAAAAGTGGGTTGGGAACTATAATTTAAAAGTTTTATAGTGGCCATCAACTAGCGGACTTAAATGTCATTGAAACTTTATGGCATCAAATGATGAGATCTTTGCGTAACAATACTCAGCACATTTCCAGTGTTAAAGGCAAAATCCACGTAAATTTGGCACTCCTTCACTCCCGCGCCTCTCAAATATTAGAAAACTTTAGTAGATTGCCACATTAGGTAATGTTACCACTTATCAAAGTTTCATTTAAGTTAGATTAAATGCGCCGAATATTTATTTACCGGTACATTTATTATATTTTTACTATTCTGTGGTGTAGTTTACGCAAATTAAAAAAGGAACTAATTACAATCAGATCTTATGTCAGGTAATAAAGGTGTATGATTTAATTTTCCAATCGAAAAGACGAAAAAATAAATAAATAAATATACATATACAACACACCCACACAGCTAATCAAGATTCTATTCCAAACTGCTTTCTACTTTCCAGCGTTCTAAATTAATAACCTTTCTTTACGTACAAGTCATCTACGTTGCAATCACATTCTAATTCATTAAAGTTTTATAAGGACTTCGCGGTGCAAGGTGGAATGGGTGGAAAAATCCTTTGATGTTGCAAAACATCACCCCTTTTGTTTGCTATGCTTTCTTCAGTTACTTAACAAAGCTGAAGTGATTGATGTACTTCAAATAATTTCAACGTATATGTAAAAAGCCGATTCTAATCAGATTGTTCTCATTTACCTATATGGCGTAAATATATAGTAAGCAGGTCATTCTATATGCATGGTATATTAACGTTTAAAATGGCATATTTATCTCTAGTTTTTGTCTATTTTAGTAGACAAATACTCAGGCTTATCAGTTGTTATAACTTTATGAAATATGCGGTTACGCATATTTAACCATTTAATAACCTTAAATTTTTACACATACTGAAAATATCACATGTATGTTAATAACCTCAGTAAAGCATTCGACTGCCTGAAATTGGAGCAGGAAAAACTTACCGAGGGTTCAGAAGCAAAGAACTCGATCCAAGATACTTCGATAGGAAGAAAACCATCCTACAGGACCTTTTGTCTAGCTGAGAAAAGGGAAGAGCGAACTAGGAGGCAGCATTACTTCATCAGGGACCGTACAGCCAGATATTTCGGAGGTTCTACTTTGAAAAGGAATTCTCCGAATCAAACAAGGTCTGTATTCTTCATTTAATAGTAGGAAGTAAAGATAATCAGTTCGAACAAAGTTATAGGTTGTATGTATGTTACACTGCGACCTAAAAGATCTATTGTGTCCCCTATTCTTGCTGCTTTACAGCTGGCCTTCCAATCCTATTCCTTTCAGAAAGTGTAGGATGTCAGAGGACCCCAGTCTAGGTAAGTCTCCCTCTTCGATTTCACATGCTCCCAGGTTGCACAGTGCTACGCAGTTTGAGAGGAAGTGGATGGGTGTTTCATCCTGTTCCCCACAAAATCTACATTCAGATTCCTTTTCCAATCCAAGCTTACTCAGGTGTCTTTTCAGTCTACAATGGCCTGAAAGTATTCCTGTTAATATGCGAACATTGTTCTTACTCAGGTTGATACATTCTGTAAATCTCTTCTGGTTATAAGTTCCCAGAAGAATTTTACTTTGCCTCATTCCCTGGAGTTTTTCTCAGTAACTGGATTTTCTCTACTCCATTTCTATTTTCAGTTTCTTCAGTATTGTACTCCTGCTTAACCCGCAAAAGGGTTCAGGCCTTACAAAACGCATTCCAGCCCCTTTTTTTTGCGAGGTTATCCGTTATTTCGTTTCCTTCCACTCCTGTGTGACCCGGAACCCACAGGAGGGTTACTTTATTTCTTTTGCCTAGCTCATTTAATTTCCCTAGGCATTCCCAGACCATCTTGGAGCTGATTTCATATGAGCTTAGCGCCTTGATGGCTGCTTGACTATCAGACATTATGATAATCTCCTGCTTCCGATAGTTCCTACCCATATTGAATTGAACACATCTTTCAATAGCGTGTATTTCCGCCTGAAATATACTTGGATGTTTTCCCAAGCTTTCGAAATATATGGTTCTAGGGCCCATATATTCCAGTTCCTTCTGCCGTTTTGGGGGCATCAGTATACCATTTGACGGCATTTCTATTTAAGTTCAAGATGGTGTTATGATCCCACTCGCTCCTGTTATTTAGCTTTATGTTCAATTCCTTCACAAAGCTAAATTTTTTTAACATATCATCTCGGGGCATATCCCAGGTTTGATCACCGTCAGGAGATTGAGGCCTATGCCTAATCATTCCTTCCTTGACCATTCTTAGTGCGGTTCTTTTCGCCACGCCCTCTACTAGAATGTGGAGGGGGGCAAGATCCAATACTACTTCAATAGCTGCTGTTGGGCAGGTTCTCATAGCCCCCGTTATGCATACACATGCTAATCTTTGCACTTTCGAGAGGTTAATTCTCGCGGTGGCCAGATTAGTTCTTTTGCTCCAAGCTACTGATGCCTGAGTGATGATCGGTCTCACTATCGCTGTATACATCCAAAGCAGTATTTTTAGGTTGCATCCCCAATTTTTCCCTGCACCCCAAGTTTCTGCACACCATCAGAGCTCTTTTGGCCTTGTTGGTTACTTCAAGTTCATGTTTGTTCCATAGAAGTTTATTGTCTGGGGTAAGGCCTAAATATTTAACTTCCGCTCTCCAGTCTATATTTTGCCCATCCAATTTTATGGTTCTAAGATTGGATTTTCTTTTCCTGGTAAATACTACTAGGGTTGTCTTAGTGGGGTTGACATTGAGTCCCATCGATTGACACCATCTTCTCGTGAAGTTCAATCCTCTTTGAACTATGTCACAGAGGGTATAAGTTATAGGTTAAGTTATATTGTTATCGATGTAAAACAGTTAAATACCTGTTAGATCTTGTTTTCCAATCAATTTTGTATTTTAATACGTTCACAATTATTTAATATACTATGTACAAGTTAAATTTTACTGAAAAATACGACGCTTTCCTTGATAATCGTCTATTTCTTTTGGAACTCACAACACTTTCCTCAATACAGTCATTGAGAATTGGCGGCAAATACTTACCTCTGCCAAACGGATAAACAGGGAGTTGCTCAGTTTCTCACGGTATCGGTGGTCACATTTTAGAATATAACAATTTAAAAGGCATTAAATAAGTTCAGTTTGAAATTCATACAATCCGTCATCGTTATTCGAATTCTTTTAACGACCCAGAGATTAAGATATTCATTAAATAAATGTATTAGTAGCGTTATTATTTTTTTTTTTATTACAATATATATCGTTGAGTGTTTTGTAGTTAGCCTATTGTTATATACATATTATATTTTTAACTTTGATGTTGCTTGTGTTGTTGTACAGCATATCTCATTGTACCTGATTTATTATGAATACCTGACTGTGACGAGTGTAAACATTTAATGTAAACACAATAAAAATATTACATCAAAAATTGGTACACAATAATCGGAAGTATGCTTTAAAACATCCAGTTCCTGTTTTTTTCCTGTATTTTAGCATAATTTAATGTGAAATGTAATTACTTAGTACTTATAGGTGTGTTTACACTAGTACTGTTGGTAACTGATAAAATTCAGATCCGGATCCACTATCCGGTACTCGAATTCGGATCTGGAAAAGATATAAATTATCGACCAACTCATTATAAGTGCACGTACTACACATGTACATACACATTCACTTTGCATTTACGTCTTGTACTTTCCTTGGATTTTAGGTTGATACAGTAACACGGTTATAACTTCATCTAAGTTTTATTTTTTTCGTTTGCTACGATCGTTTCGTTGTTTACAATAACAACTTTGTTAAGCAACTATTTCCAATTAACTATAAAGCAAGCAAACAATGTTTATAAAATAATTACATGCAATAATTTGTTTATTTTTTTTAAAGTAAAATGTAGGCAATTGGTTAGTACTTATTGTACATTAAACTAAGTGAATTAATGTCTTTTCTATGATTAATAGATTGTTTGGGTTTTTTATGTTGCACATTTCTTTCATAAGTCAAGTCTTTTATTGTAGTTTGTTTCGGTTTCTAGTATTATTATGTTTTCAAAATGAAAGGTATGTCCTAAATTGAAGTGATGTAAAGCACAAACCGCTTATTAGCTAAAATTGTTTATCATTTTAAAAATTGGAATAAAAAAAATATATACCAGAAATAAAATATGTACATACTGCTATGGTTAGACTACTCGCGTTACCGAGTGTATTTTAAGTTGCATAGTTTTGTTGTTATGTTTACTCCGTTCGTTTGAGTTTAATGTTCCGAGAATTTTCACAATAATTTTATTTTGTATAAATTTAGTTAAAGAGTTTATTGTATGATTTAATTATTAAGTTTTAATTTTTTTCAAATTAACTCCATTAATTTATCTGTCTAGTGTTTGCTAGTGTAGATTTAATGCGGATTCTATTGATTGTTGGCGTATTATTTATACGACTGCATTGTACGATTTTGAGAGAGGGATTTTTGTAAGAAAAACGATTGTAGAGTTTTGTTAAGAAGTTCCTTGTTCGACTATTGGCGTGAGTAGACGTATTTTTATATTTTATTGTTGCCTTTTTGTATTTCATTTTGACATTGAAAATTTTCGCATTAATTGTCTTTTATATAGCCAATCAAGGAATTCTTATCGTAATAATTGTTAATATATTGAAGAATGCACTTTATAGATATACGATCAATTATTATTTTTTGTTTAGGAAGATAATTTTTAGTTTTTATTCTCTCATTATAGTTTAAAGAATTAATTTTTCCGTTATTCAATTTGCTGTTTTGTTTTAATTATCAATCACCTAGGTTGGGTGAGTAGAAGCATTGTTCTTGCATTTAGTTTATTTTGTGTAAATTTCTAGAAATTGTCCACGCTTAGTATATTTTAATTTGAAACCATGTGGATTGAAATTGAAGGATTTTGGATTATCTTCCTGAACAAACAAATCTTTTGCTTTGTATAGGAAATAGCATTGTCCTAGTTTAATTTTGAGTCAAGTGCAGTTTTATTTTAGGCCACAATCTTCAGTTCACGGTTTTTTTCTGCACTATCTGTAATTTAACCCTTTTTGAAAAATAAAATTGATTGTTAATTAGCATGTTTAATATTAATATTATTAAAATAAGTAAGCGATAACTATATTATATGTGTAGGATTACACTTCTATCTGGGTAGTTTTACTACTTCTGTGGAATGTCTATTACGGCGATGCAGTGGGTGAGTCCTGCACGTCTTCAGTAATTATGCATCTGCTAAAAAAGTGACGGAACCTCAGAATCTTATTACGCTAACTTATAATCAATTCCCTTCACATGTATAGAAAATGTTCGTCGGGGATTATATCCCTCGACACTACCGCATTACAGACCTGTCGACTCTGATTCAAAAGCAATATCTTTCCATCGCCTAGCAAGGAAGACTGAGGAAGTAGCGCGACATGTTCGTCTTCTTCGGTGTGAAATTCATTCCGTAATATTGCCCCGGGCGTGTATCTCGAAAGACGTGTATTTCCATTAATCCCTCGTCGAAAACCGTAAATTCGAGTTGACATTCGCTTGGATTGGAAAATATTTGAAATCCATCGGTTATTGTTAGTGTTACTGCAGATATATTTAACCTAAATTCGTAAGTAATGGAGAATTAAGAAGGCAGGTCCGAGATTCTGTTCACTTGACACCAATTTTAAACCGGCCGGCGTGGTAAGAATCAATTTGTTTGAAAACGATTTCTAAAATGTAAAAATTCAAGTTCTATATATACAGTATGTCTGGAAAAGTAGGAAACAAATCGATTTTATGAATATTTGTTTGTTTAATTTTCCCATTAAATGCATAAAAAAATATTATAATAATGCTTTCTTTACTTAATTAATTGAGAAATAACAATTGGAAATTGCTATCGTATAGAAATATAGTAACATGAGAATCTTCAGTTTACTACATCGCAGATTTTTAAAATATAATCTCGCATTATCTATTGCTGTGTACTGAATGTACCAAAGAAAATGCAAAATGAAAACTAAAAATGAAAAATTAAATTAGATAGCTCAACGGATAAAAATTAAAAAGGGCGCAAGAACAATTAAACTCAGGGATACCCTCGCAGAATAAAACATGAATTTAATCACGAAAAGTAAATTGTGGGTGAAAGAAATCTGACTTTCTTGATTACCCCAAAAATTGAAAGGGTTTAATCAAAAATAAAAGAACAGAATTAAGAATGACGTTAATAACAATCAATAATTTATTATATAAAAAAGAAAGAAAAATATTGTTAATTACAATTATGCAGAAAACAAAAACCCTGGAGAGAGAGTCCTGGCTTAAATCAAAAAACTGCTCGAGATTCTAAATTACAAAAGGACAATGCTAAATCCTCTATCAAAGCAAAAAAAACAAATTAGTTCAGGAAGATAGTCCATTTTATATCAATCAATCCACGTGGTTTTAAAATTAAAACAAACTGAATTAAACGTGGACAATTCAAGTAAATTAACAAAAGAAAAACTTACATACAAGCACAAGCTTCTATTCACCCAAACCGAGGTGATTAAAAAATGATTACAAATCAGCAAAATTAAAAACGAAAAATTAACTCTTTTAACTAAAATATCTTCCAGAACCAAGAGTAATAAATGATCTTATATCTAAATTGTGTACACAACAATATAATAACAATTATTATCAAGCTAGTACCTTGATGGACGAAATATAATCAAATTAAACGAAACAAATCTCTAAATCAAATGAAATAACAAAATGGCAGCAAAAAATATAAAAATTTACGTCTACTCACGCTTGTGTCAATCTCGGAACTGAGTCTTACAAACTCAACCGCTGCGTACAGCGAAGTCGCACGGAGATCTGTCCACCAACGGACGAAATCTCAAAACATAATAACATAAACAAAACTATCGAACGCAAAACATATTAATAAATGAAATTAATTTAAAACAACTGAACATTTAAATAATCAACAATCAATTCATTAACAAAATCTTATTCAAAATAAAATATTTGAACTTGCGAAAACTCGCCCGAAACATCGACAAAGGCAGATCGGAGTAAACATGAAAACATCTGTGCAATTTAAAAAAAAACTCTCGCGAAAACAAGGTGTCCACAGCACTATGTAATATTGTCGAGATCTTTCTAAGATGAGAACCAAACTTAGAAAGCTCTTTAATAGAGCTAAATCAACCAGATCTGTGGAGGATTGGAAAGCTTACAAATTTCTTTGTAGGCAATATAAGGAGATCCGTTGTGATCAGAGGCGAGCTTGGAGAAACTTCTGTGACTCTGTCGAATCGACCACTACGGCTGCCCGCTTAAAGAAAGTCTTAAGCAAAGACACCAGTCATCAACTGGGACTGTTAAAACGAGAGGATGGCACTTTTTCGTCGACCTCCCTAGAAACAGCCGAGATACTTATAGCCATTCACTTTCCGGGCAGTGTGATTTACAATACACCTCATGGCTCCCCTCCAACTGAGGAGGATTGGGCGGTGGCGGAAAGGGTGGCAAAACAACCCCGGATTCTTCGGTCAATTAAAAGTTTTCAACCATTCAAGTCACCTGGCCTGGACGATATGTTTCCTACCCTACTACAATGGGGCGCGGATTCTCTGCTCAGCCCATTGGTGACACTGTTCAGGGGGTGTTTTGCTTGGAGGTACGTACCTGAGGAATGGAGGGAAATAAGAGTGGTTTTCATAACAAAGCCAGGGCGTTCCGACTATACCTTGGCTAAATCATACCGGCCGATAAGTTTGACCAGTTTTCTGCCGAAGACTTTGGAACGACTGTGCGACCATTATATAAAAGAGGTGGCCTTACCTTTGTATCCACTTTACACAAATCAACATGCGTACATCCCGGGAAGGTCCACCGAATCTGCCCTCCACTCAGTGGTGCGGCGGATAGAGAGATCGTTGGGCAATAAAATGTCAACCCTGGGTGTATTCCCAGATATAGAAGGAGCTTTTGATAAAGCTTCTGTCAACAGTATTGCCAGTGCCCAAGCCAGGCACGGTGTTGAGCCGACCCTTGTAGGATGGCTACACTGTATGTTGGAGCAAAGAGCAATAGAAGTAAGTGTGGGAGGTGCCAGTGTGAGGGGGCGCGTAGATCGGGGCTCTCCCCAAGGAGGCGTTTTGTCACCACTTTTGTGGAACCTTATCGTAGATGATCTCGTTCGTGCGCCGAACACATCTGGCTTCTACACAATTGCATATGCGGACGATATTACGATCCTCATCGATGGAAGATTTGGAAGCGTGCTCTGCGATTTTATGCAGATTGCTCCAAGGTCTCTCGAAAACTGGTGCAGAGAACGTTGCCCTCTCTGTAAACCCAGATACATCAGAGATGGTACTCTTTACTAACAAAAAAAGGTGGGAAAACTTCGCCCACCACAACTGTTTGGCACTCCTCTTGGTTTCTCGGACGAAGTCAAGTATCTGGGTATCACTCTTGACAGAAAACTGAGCTGGAGCAAACATGTCAAAACAAAAGCCGAGAAATCTTGGAAGGCCTTTTGGCAGTGTCGTCGCGTGCTAGGTAGGACTTGGGGCTCTCCCCGAAAATTATCTTGTGGCTGTACACTGACATAATTAGGCCCATGCTAACTTATGGTGCCCTCGTCTGGTGGCCAAGGGTGGGACGAGTGGTAGCCAGGAATGACCTGAAGCATGTGCAGCGCATATGTAAGCGCCTCTTCTTGGTGCCGCGAAGGACTGTGTGCCTCCCGTGCTTGCTTTCGGCAGACACTACCGCGTTCATGTCGATCCCTGCGTCGAATCACTGCCTTCGATTGCTGTCTATACAGACGGATCAAAGACAAAAACAGGGACAAGTGCGGGAGTTTTCTCTGCAGACCTCAAGCTCAACTTAGAGTTGGCACTAGGTAGGTTCGCTACGATTTCCCAAGCTGAGGTTTTGGTGATCCTGCATGGTGCCGAAGAAATTTTAGCAAGGGGCATTGAGGGACGACGTATTGTCCTTTACAGTGATAGCCAAGCTGCCCTTAAAGCCCTTAGCAGTTATAAGATCGCTTCAGGCCTAGTACTTCAGTGTTACAATGCCTTAGAAGCGATCGCTATTGATAATGACTTGCTACTCAGATGGGTGAAAGGTAGTAAAGGTAATCTGGGAAACGAGGCTGCCGTGTTTTTTTTTTTTTATTTTAACATTAATAACATTTCAAAAAGCCATTCAACAACGAAGATCTTTACTTTATCATTCCCATTTCAGAAAACGTGTTCGAAAATGTGCCCTTCCACTTCTGCAGGGGCACAATTTCGAACACTTGGCTTTTTGAAATGTTATTTAATGTTAAAATAAAAAAACACAAAATCATGTTTGCTTGTTTTTCTTTTTTGTGTATTTTTTCTAGACGTTCACAATCATGTTTTTTTGTGATTACAGCGCAATCTGTTACGAATCGAAAAAAAAGTTTCAAACAAAAACTACATACTTGATGGCGTAGATCCGAATCTGCAATAAAAAATGGGGGTTCCCATTTAAGAATTCAAAGTTGCCCCCCTCCCACTCTGGGAGGGGGGGAGGGAGGGGGATCGAGTTCGGCACCATTCAGTGAGCCTCCTATATTATAACAAATCTTGTTAAGATCTTTTTTTTGATTTGATGAGTGTTTTAGAGTTATTTCGTTATCTTAAGATAAAAAACTCACCCTGTATATTAAACTGTATATATTTGGGTTTACTATAGCTTTTTTTCAGTTTTTTTTTTTCATACGGTTGAACATGTAAATAAAAAATAAAATCTCTTTCAATGATCTCAGTAGGAGCAATTTGTTGTTGATTTTAGGGTTATAATAATTGTTCATCCATCAATTTCAGGATTATTTGCATTTCAGCCCTAGTAGTTATAAAAGCACCGAAATATTAAAAAAAGAATATTGTAACAACAAAATGTGTGTGACAGAAGCACTCATTTGTCTTAATTTCAGCCCGATGGCTTTAGGGACACTTTTCAATGGCTTTGCATCGCAAATACTTTAAAAGCTGTAAGCTCGAATCACTTTCTAGACGTACCCGGTGTAGAGAAAACGTTTTGCATACTATGATGTATTAGAAAATTTAATCTCAATAATGTAAATAACTACGCGTGACGTTTTAAAAGAGCTTATATAACGAGAGAGGATTAAATTTAATGCAAATGCTAATATTGGGGGGACGCTTCAAGCTTGCAATATTTTACTAACACCGTAACTTACTTTGTAACAGTTGTTATACTTTATCGAGGCAAGAAGTAATCTGAAAGATACATAATGTTAGATAGTTAGCTATGCAAGGATCGTGTCTTTGCATGCCTGTGAACGATTAACAGGCTAGGCTTTACATACGTAATAACCTGGCGAAACCTGAAGAGGAACATAAACATTGTTTACCATAATAAATGCCTAATTTATATTTGATGGTTATCATTACGTATAATAGGAGCGGGAGCTTACACATTCGTTATTTAGTAATCTGCTTTAAGTACAGTTTGAGCATCATAAATCTACATATACACATTTCTATTTTAGTTTAAATGACACTACAACTTCGGTAACATCGTTTGCAATGCTAACGCAATCCCCTGCTCCTTCCAAACTTCTGAATGTTTTAAATAAAATAATTTTACAGCAGCCTGCGTTTATGCACGCTCTACTGTGTTTTAAAAATTCATCCCATGCAGTATATAATGCATCTATATTATCAACTTGAACTGAAATGCCTTAATGCAAGGATCCTGGTGTCTGCCACCACGACTATATAGATATTAACCTCATAATGCCTACATTTAAATTGAACCTCTAGCGAGTACAGCAGGTGAAGGCACCGTATAGATGCGTATTTACATACAGAATGGTTAATAATAAGGAGATTACCTAGCCTCGACGTCGCGTCGGTGAATAATTCAACTCGCTGAATGTGACATTAAATTATGCATGCTCTGAAGTAGGAGAATTAGAGTTTTATTATATACATGTATTATAGTGAACTAAATGTGCTGATGGATAAAATAGAATACATAGTACAGTATTCAGAACGATACAATGATAGAAGGGCTAACGTTAGTAAAATTTTCCACGACAGGTGGAACAAAATGCTTCTTCTGAAAATATTTCCATTCATTCATTCATTCATTCAAGTTAGGGTGGGCACTTGATGTCCGGGCACTTGAGCTTGGTGCTCATTGTACCATCCCTATTGATTCTCTTATTTCCACTCGAGCAGTTTGATGTGCTCTATAAAGCCCAGTATCTTGCCCAGTGGAAACTTGAGAACCTTCGAGGGCTCCACTAGATCTCTCCCGAAATATTTCTGCCTGCGTACCTTCAATTCCTCACATGTGCAATTACATGTAACTCGTTTCCTCCTGAATTCGCATCTTCTACACCACGTTCGCTTACGCGGCCTGTGTTGTATAGAAGCTTTTTCAGAGGACAGTGTCCAGTTACCAACCCAGTAATGGTTTTAACTTCTTTCTTACTGCGCTTGAGTAGATTATCAGAGAAACTACCATCCCCATCCCCTATCAGCGTTTTGGTATGGAGTTGACATTCAGTCGACCTCCATTTCTTTGTACTTTCTTTATCTAACCAGGTCCAGATCTCCCTTCTTGCGGAATCCTTATAATCCCCATACGGCTCTGGACCATGAAGTGTCTCTTAGAGCCCTCCTTGGCTAGTTCATCGGCTATTACGTTGCCTTTATATCCTCATGTCCGGCACCCAATCAGAGACACCGTGTTGTCTCGTGCCAGTGCATTGAGGGATTGTTTGCAGTCCTAACTAGTTTTGACCTAGTTACAGGGTTGAGACTGCTTAATGACAGCCTGCCGTCAGTCATTATATTAATTTCCTCCTCATGTAGCCCCCTTTTGCAATCATTCTGCACAGGCTGCAAGGCGAATAACCCTGCCTGGAGACCGTTGTATGTTTCCCAGGCTATGATATATCCTTTGATTAGGACTAGGCCACAAATACCGGCTCCTGCCCCTGGCTGGATTTGGATCCATCGTGTACCAGTTTCGTTAGCAGTGATTTCACTACGTGCCTGGTCTCTGTTCGGTAGGAGAATTTCACCTTTTCAGTGAAGATAATTTCGGTACCATGCTGTCCGTGGGCATTTGTAGCAATGCCCGTACAGCAACGTGCCGTAGTATAAGTGTGTCCTCCACCCCTGAAGTTGGATGCCACAGGTGTTGGCTTTCAGTCTAAGGATCGAATCATTGCCTCCGCTCTCACATAGAGTTCCGCGGGGGAGCCCTACAATGCTCTCCAAAGAGCGGTCCTGTACTGTAGTTGCGCCAGTGATACCCAGCAATGCTGTCTCTGGACAGCGGTCAGCAGCTTCGCTGCGGAGGACACTTCTGTCCTCCTCCACCAGACTACTGGCCCGTATGTTATCGCTGGTCTTATCACGGTAGATATAGCCAATGGTCACCTTCGGCTTTAATCCCCAAGTTTTCCAGCAACTCCTCTTACAGCGCCAGAATAGTTGCGTGGCCCTGGTCGTTGTTTTAACTAAGTGATTTTTCCAGCTCAGTTTCGCATCAAGGGTAACACCCAGTATATTACTTCCTTGGTTAATTGTAAACTCCGGCCAAACAGTCTAATGCGCCTAGGTCATTGAGTTTCTCATGTTGGTAAAGGCAACCAACATCTGTTTTTGTGGATTAACTGAGAGTCCTTGTGAAAGGCGCCATTCCTCCACATATCGCAGTGCAGTACGCATGATGCGCCCGCCACACGCCTGGGAACTTCCCCTAGCTACGATGACAATGTCATCAGGTACCCTGCGTTCCATATCCTTTGTGTTTAATGATCTGACGAGAATCACCCACGACCAAGCTCCACAGCAGTGGTGACAGTACTCCCCCTTGAGGACACCCTCTAGTGGTCCTCCATGACATATGCTGATCTAGCATGCAGCAACCCATCTGCTAATCGTGTGGGTCAATGTCTCCGTTATTAGTGATCGGTTGAATGAGGGCGTTGATGTGTTAATAAAGCGCCTCGAATGTCTAAAATACTGCAAGGGCAACTTCTTTTTGATGTAGGCTCCTTTCGAGTACTTCCACAAATCTATGCAGGGCAGCCTCTCTGAATTTCCCCTTTGGTATGCCATTGCAGAGGATGCACAGGATATCCGCAAGTGTCTTCTGTAATGTTTAGGTGTATATCTTTTCCATGTCTTCAGCATAAAGATATGAGATAATTGGTTGAATGATTTCGGATGATAGTATGTTCCTTCCCCAGTTTCGAATGAACAACTAGTATCTCAAAGCTTGGAATATAACCAACGATGGCTAGCCTAAAATTCCAAGGGGGCAATGATTAT